>JABFPB010000027.1:0-77506 GCA_022817645.1 Ceratoteleas bidentatus
AGTGAAATTTTGAAAGTCACATTTTAGTCACCGTGAGGCGGAAATTGTGACGCACGTGTGACTCACAGGTGACTCACGTGTGACTAACTTGTGACTCACACGTGACGTCACTGTGATGTCACAGAAAAAATCTGGCTGACTGGGTGAAAAAGGGCATTTCTTTATCTCCTCCGCTTTCATATTTCGATAACTTTTTATCGGGACATTATTAACTATAAGAATCCATAGAATACAATCACCCTAAAACGCTTTATAATCGAATACGCTGATAAATAGAAAACACTTACCAAGAAGCAATTATTTTAATAACTCCCTAGCCATCAAGTCAAATGAAACCCCACCGATTGATTTTTTCACAATGAAAACAAGCGAAATCCCGCGGGAGACTTTCGGATTCTTCAATAGCGGCGCGATCGCGGATAAAAGGGATCGCGTTGACACAGTCGGATGGCGAAATTAGCGGAGTCGCTGTTGACGCGTGTCAAATAATAATTAGTCGTCGTGAAGTCCCGGCGAGTTTCGTGACTCTGCGCGTCCAACACGACATAAAGACCCACACGAACATATATGTATGCGCGCGCACAAAAACTTGCACATGTGCACGCGAAACAAAAGAACCGGGGAGTCGTGCGCGCTGTGGGTGGACCGACAATGCCGAGAGAAAGCGGCGCGCGATCGTCGATCCTGGCAATAAGGAAGATGAATCGATACGCGGGATATGACACGGGGCCTTGCAAGATGCGAAGCGTTTGTCTGGGCAAAAATGGCCGTCGCTTGTAATGCGACTGTTGTCGCGATTAAAGTCGATTATTGGCTATGAAAATGCGCAGCGCCAAACAGTAAATTAGAAATATGTTATCTGTTTCCTGACAGGGGCGTAAGGAACGAGGCAATTTGCGCCGAAAAAAGCGTCGAATCGCGTCGGATTCAGCCGAACGTAGGTTGAATTAAATGGACTCGGGCTAATGTAAGGGAATTACTCTGTCTAATTCAATGCGTAATCAATTAGAGAAAACGTTCTTTAATACGGCAGTGTCTGATTATAATTCGAGAGTGGGAAGCCGAGTTGTGAAATAAAGGTGGATCTATTTATTGACAGAATTTTGGAAGAAGTGAGTTCTGAAGTGTGGTTTCAAGTAGCTGTTGCATGTTCAGGAATTCCCCCTTAGCACAGCTGATTTTACAATTAAAGATCCCACTTTTACAGTGCTTTACGACTGGAATCGTTAAGTTTACGGCGCAGATTAGAAATTCAATTATCCGAAAGACACGTTTCACACAGCTACACAAAATATATCATCGCAGTAACCATATTACGATCGATAAATAAAATAAAACACAAGCGTGAGTCATATAATATGCAATTACAAATTAATTACAACGGGCAACCCATTTTACCGCGGCGTATAAATATAACTGATTTACTAGCGCAAAATTATTTACCGGGCTTAATTTTATGGATACACAATAACTCGTTGATTATTGGACTGGAACGATTGGCGCGAAATACAACGCGAATTAAATATTTCGCGAAATCGCGTCGGTGTTTCGGTCTGCGAAATTTAATCATTTTTTCGTTTATCGATGGTAAACAAACGCGGTTCATTGCCGAAATATTTTGCGAGCATGAATTATCATGAATAAATTTCTATCTTGTAGAACCAACAAATTAATTTCAAATTTTGTTCAAATAAATTAGCTTTCAACAAGTAAACCGAGTTAACCTGAATGTTGCATTTTCTGTCGAATTTAAAATTAGCTCTCGGGGCTCAATTTTGTTTCCCGAGATTTGCGGTGTCTTTAAAAATTTGACTCGAAAAAGTCGAATGTTGAAAAGGACGAGGGAATACACCGGAATCGAGAAACCGGATCTCGGACAAGTCGCATACCACAACGCGGAAGAAAATAAAGAAGAGGGCTTCGGCCGTGCGGGACGTAATTCGATACGCGCGATTTCCTTGAGACATTTTTACGACGAGTCCTGCGAGATTCATTCGGGCCAGTCTTATCTGCGCCAATGGCCGTTACTTTACGACGATACTTGATTTTCCGAAGCTCGAAAAGAGTGGGCCGATTCGAACAATGTGCAATAAAAGAAATTTATCCACAGCCATACGTAAAACTTGATTCATTCGTCGACACTCGTCGACACCCGGTACATCGTATAATCGTAATTTTTGCCACGGATTATCTAATCGCGCGGCCCCGCTATCTGCGATAAATATTGAATTTCGTCAATACGCGCTATCTCGAACGGAAAAGTCATTCTCTCTGCCGTTTTGAGTTGCGTCGCGAAATTTCGCTTTCGAGAGGCAGCAGCCAATCGCAAAATGGAATACAAATGATGCAGTCTTCAAACATTCGCAATTCCAAATAAAGATATCCCGAAACCCCAACATTACGTACCGTCGAAATAATGTACCATCTTTATTTCCACTCAGTTTCACGATTCGTTTGTAATAAATAACGTTGTTATCGGAACTAACATTTCGAGTTCATTTGCGCGAATCAGTCACATTGACGGCGAACGAATTAATTTCGGTGAAACAACCAAAGCCTTACTCCGTTTTTCCGCTTTTGTTGCGGATTCAACGCTCGATCGAATGACGATTTTTTGTCCCATTTCAATGCGCCATTGAACATTTGTTAATTAATAATTATGCCATTCTAGTTGTCAGTCGATTCAATTATCGGTCTTACGATAATGAATCGGGAATTCCTCCGTTACAACTGATAGTTCGTAACTGAATTAACAATGCTACGTTCCCGACAAACGGCTTCATACAATTATTAGTTCGTCGACAGTGGCATTTTTCCGCCCGACTTGATGTTGCAACACGGTGTTTCGTCGCTTGAAAAAATGGTAATACGAATCGCCGGATTCTCATATAAATTAAGGCTCGTTTCAGTGCCGTAACAATGTAAGCGGCTATGTCGCTCGGCGCGGTCATTTGGGATCTCTTTTTTTATAAACGCGAGCACGAAACTGCACGCTGCCAGTCGCATTCCGAGAGCGAATTTCGCAACAGCGTGTATACGCGTCGCAAGAAAGAAGCATTGTCACCCTCGAGTCGACCGCGGAGAGGTTCGAACCCGCGTTGAATTGTTCGCATTCTACCGGCCGAGGGGAGGGAGGGGGCAAAAGAAGACTCGCGCTCCCAGTCCGACGAGACGCGAATCAACTTTATTCCGCAATTTAAGTGCACGTGTTTTCGCGACGAAACGTCTTCATCGGGAATTTCGAAACTTGGGTCTAATTGAAATTCCCTTATAGACGAGAAGAACGCGAGAGGTTTAACAATTTTAATTTTGGGAGGACTTGATTTTAATATATTCTCTTATAATTCTATAGGTTGTTATGCAGAATTGATTTGGTGCAATTTATTGTAATTTTTGGCCGTATTTTTTACAGTAGATAGATGTTTGAGTGTAAAAGAGGACATTTTAAGAATTAGTCCGCTTTGGCATTAAAGTTTAAAGGAAGTGCTCGATAATGAGATTTGTGCAAATGTGTAAATTTAAATTAATTTGTGAAGTCTAACTGCAGTTGTTTTCTGCAATAATGCAATTTCGTCGGACGGAGAAACGAATGTCTCCATTCAGGACACTTTTGTCGTCTAATTTTAATCACGGCCTTCGGCGCTGCTTCTTATGTAAATTCCGAATCTTCAACTGGAGTTCAGGACGTTTTGTAATAATCCAAGAAATTCGTTTGCATGAAATGTCATTCCTCTCGTCATCGCGTTGTAAAGCGAGGTGGGTCGTAGGTTTTCAGGTGAAAATGACTTGAATTCGTCCAAGTTTCGTAATCGTCTCTTCTGGAAGATACCAAATTCCGACACTTTGAATATAGAAACAGTGTTCCATAACTTAAGTCAGTCCTACTTCATTGCCAATTTACCAAAGATATTCTGCGACTTCTTCGAGTTTAAAAAACCAAAAATAAAAAAACTTGTTCGAAAATCACATCGAACACAAATGAATAATCTTTGAAACCACAATGCACATTCAACATATTCAAATGTTGCAAAGAATAAACCTGTTGGTTCACCACATTGTAATGTTGTCGACTCACCGTCCTACTGTTCTCAACATAACCATAGAAACATTTACCTCAACAACGTTCAGCCCACCCACAACCGGCTCCCCCCTTAAAAATCTATTTTTCCCATGCACCCTAGCCTGTTTTATCCAGCTGCCCTCCATAATTACTGCACAATGTTCTGCACCAGCATACCGGATGCACTCCAACCTATCCTTTCCCTCGCGCTTTCCTCTTGGTTCTCCCGATCGTCGCTCCGGGAGTTGGCGCTGCGATCGGCGCGAAAGCCGGCCGGCAATCGTCGGCTCGAAATCGAAAAAGCGCGGCAATCTGGCGAGGATCTGCGCGTCGCCCGCGGCCAAATTGGCCACTTCCCCTGCCGTCGTATTCCCGCAATTTCTCGGGCCGCGAGACTTGCACGGTACGTGTGACAACGCCGGGGAACACATGTTTGCCCTCGGCCGCAAGTGCGCTATCGTTCGCGACACGCAGCCTTGGCTGGACTCGCTTCCGGTTCTGGTCCCAGCGGCGATCTACCCGTGTTATTACACCGGTGGCGAGGCGTCGCTGCCGACACTCTCGGGCCTTTGTTGGCCGTCGTTATTAGCGGTGTCCCGGCGACACGAAATGCGCCCCTGCCTGCCCGCTATAATTGCGTTACCATTACGTGCCACGATCGGCCGCTTAATACGCCGGCCACTCCCATCCAGCCGTCAATTAAGGAAGCGACGAATTATTTCGTTCGCCGCCGAGAACGGCCAGCGCCGCGCGAAAGGGGCGGCGACCAAAGGCACTCGCGACATCTTGATCGCGATCGATCTTGTCGCCGATCGAGGCCTCTTTGGTGAAACGTCGGAGAATTATTACCGTTAATTGGTACCATTTTTGTTTCAATAAACGGGTATGGGTTCAGGGGAGACGAGTGGAGCACGCAAATTTCGTTGGGCGGTGTTGAAATTGGTATTTTTCTGAAATTCTTCGTTTAGCTGCGAAGTCATGCAACTTTTAGATTCTCTCGCATTTATATGCAGCGGAGCGGTGGTGTACTTTCATTTTTCGAATAAGCGCATTTTCACATGCAACAATTTTGTACTTTTTGAATTTGTGTTTATGGAATGAACGCCTTTGGTCAGTTCAGTTTGCACTTATGGAATTAGTGCAGAGGACAAAACTTGAACTAGATCAAAACATCACTGATTTCAGGACTAATTATTTGAGAAAAATATGTTTTTTATTGGATGGGTTCCACGAAGACATTGAAATTTTGGTACCTTGGAGATTAAAATTGATTACTTCGATCGGCATCTATTACGGTTCATTAGCTTCCGTTTTTTCGATTAATTATTATAACAAGGCCTTTTCGGAGCTTTTTTGTCGGTGAATTGATGGATCGGGGTCGTGGGAGCGGGGGAGACCGGTGTTTTTGGTAAGATGGAAGTTTGATGATGGAAACGAAAGTGGAGTTTTTTCGAAGATGGATCGCGACGTTCAAAGAGATTGAGCTCAATGTAAAAGCTTATGGTTGTTGAGTTTAGTGGTGTGGTAATCCCGGGTTCTAATAATGCTCCGAATAAATCATGGTTGCGAGGATCTGAATAAAAAATTCCGGGAAAACCGGTTGGTGAATTCGATAGGCGTTGCAAACGGCGAAAGATCGGTAATGACAGAAACCAGACTTTAGAGATGAACCCAATTTAGTAGAGTTTCCAGTATATTTTGAGGGAAAACATTCGTAAATTTGATGACATTCGGTGAGTGTCATTCGGTGAACTCCTTCTCGTCTCGTTCCCATTGCGTAAATAGATAGTTTGTGTAATCCGTTGATCTTTTCCTGGATTAACTTAGATTTCCTCTATTCCAACAGTACGTCTATAATTTATGAATTACGAAACAACTTCCCGGTGTCTTTTGTGTGTATTCACTTGAATACTAAAACACCCTCCATAAGATGATCGATGGTTGCTCGAGCCAGTAATATTCTTTCCGAAGTCAAACCGGGGGAAGCGCATGGAAAAAGCGTTTTATTTATGTATAATGATGATGAAATTGCACAAGCGTGGGGGAGCGTTCGTTTAAAAATCTTCAAAGAGAAGTGCTGCGTAAATAAATTCCCGGGACCCATGTGTTCCTGCTATTTGTTGACACGAAAAATCCCCTTTCCGTCATCAACTCCCCTCGCCCTACGTCAGATCCTCCAAACGTTGGTATTTCTCATTTATACCAAGCAGCGGCTTGATCAGTCGTAATTATCTCAACAGAAGACGACGCAAGGCAAACGCCATTAGCCATCGCCAACATAATTGTTGCAACAACAAATCCCTAATCGCCAGACGGTTTTTCAATTCAGTTATTCGAACTACTGTACAATTAATCCAAAGTGTCGTTCCGCGAAACGCCACAACGTGTCCATTACGTCTTCATTAAAGGCTCCTTTTTGCAATGCCTCGATAAACAACAGAACGCGGCGTAGGGTGCGCCACCTCGGTGGAATACAGATTCATCATTGCACGCACTAAAACATTCATTATTGCAGTGCCCTCCCATTCCCCACTTGCTCTTTCGTCTTCTTTCCTCTACTTCTTTCGTCTTCGGGTTTGCGTACCTTGCGTTCGTCACGCCCTCTCGCTCACCCTTCCCTTTCTTCGTTAATCACACCGCTGGATCTACCTACCGATCCTTCCTGCCCCCTTCCCTGCACTCTTCCTCCCGAAAGCCACCCCCCTTCTCGGCCCCGAGTCGTGATCCACGAGAGCCTTGTATTTACCGACAGACACCGCGTGCAATGGCTGCAACTTGAGGTGCTATGCACCAGGGACAAGGGTGCCTGGGTAGGGGGCGCTGCGCCCGATCGATCACTCCTGTACTACGGTTATGCCGGATCTGGGTCATCGGGCATGTTTGCCGCCCGGCTCGTTGTTATCCGACACCTTTTTCGGCCACCCGAACAAGTACCGGCCATTTTTCACTAGTGTGATGGTGCCACGGCCAAAATCAGGCCAGCTGGGGAATCCCGGCAAAACAACGCCTGGCGTGTTGATTTTCGCCAGCCAACAGTGTCGGAGTTGTTTCGATCGAGTTTGTTGGAGTAAGCGCTGTTACCAAATTGGAGCACGTGTTGCAGGTTAGGTGATCAGAAGAGCTAAGATTTGGTCTGACGGATTTGGGGTTGGAAGCAAGCTGGGATTTTGGAAACACTATAAATTATGGGGGTAAAAAGACGATGCGACATTGCAGACTGAGGCAGCTAATAAATATAAAGTCAAGAATGTATAACAAAGTTCTGTATGCTAACTCCTCGTTTATTACTCGAGAAACTTAATAACCATTGTGTATGGTAACCCAGTAGGAAATTGCTAGAATGCCAAATTGCAAGTGCTGAGCCAGTACTGGAATGATAACGCCACGTCAGAGTGTCGAAATTGTTAGTACTGAGCCTAGGATTGAAATGTTAATGTCACGGCAGAGAACTAGCGTACCAAAGTCGGGCCAGTACTGGGGTATTTGTTTTTTTCCCCACTGGGAACTTGCAACATAGATAGTAAGGTTGCAAGTTCCGTAGTCTTTCTTACAATACGAAACCAAAACAATACATGTTTTACAATATGATTTTCTTCGTGATTCCTACTCCATGAAGTTTGACGAGGTCGCAAAGTACAACTACTCGAAAATTCTCCAGATCCGGTGCTCTTTGATCTTCCCATACGAAACGTCTCGCAGGATCAAAGATGTCTCGGTGCCGCGGGTAAAAACGAATTCCCTAGAAATGCAAAATCGTGAATCCGATTTGTCGTGGGTTCCCGAAACTGCGCCGCGAGCATTCGCGGCATGTAAATAAGCGGCGTATCACTTGCCGCGTTAACTAATTCAAATCACAGTTTATGATGTAACGTTTCGAAAAGTGACGAACGCGCGACTCGCTGCGGTAACCTAATTCCAATGAACAAGAAATTGTAGTAAGCACGGTTACTTCATAGATGACGTAATTAGCATAGTTTGCGAAGTAACTGAATGGCGGGGTATTTCGCTGTATCTTAACCTATTCGCGTCGACTAGAATAGGGGGATCGCGCGTAACACGATCTTTCCGCACTAATTGACATCGCGGAATTCTGAAGGAGATGCAAATCGTGGAAATTAAAACGTTTCGGTTCGGAAACTGACGCGTCAGCGGCATTAAATGTCCCTAGGATGCTTGAATTGGAATGCAGAAGAATGACAAAGATTTACATGGAATCGTTTTAGACGACGACTCGGAAATAATGGCCTGGCTAACTAGGCGCAGCGTCTGCCGGCTATTTACAGTTGGCTCTACACGTGTATCTTGATTACGCGCGCGGATGATTACGAAATCGGGAATAATGGGTGGAATAAACAATTTCGGGCCACAATGACATCGCGCACGCGAAACAGGACTTTGTCGTTGGAGGTAAAAAAGCGGTCGTTAAAGCGACTCGCGATACAACGGTTAACCTACAAAACGCTGCTGCGAAGATATCCGCAATTTTTCGTGTCTTTCAGAGGCACAATGAAACAGCATATCAAAATGAATAACGGCCTGACGTGATCAAAAAATGGCGAATAAAGCGTCGCGGACGCACTTGCCGTGTAACGAACATTTGTTTTGCGATTCGGTTGGGCATCGCGCGTTTAACTCTGTAAGCTTTTCTGCGCTGTCAAGCCGACAATGACCAGCCTTTTGTTCGTCATGCCGCGTAACACTGTACCGCGTAATTTGCCTACGTCCATTAATTAAATCGTCAACGAGAAAATAAATTTGCGTTAATCAACGACTGTTTCGCAAGGATCTTGTTCAACGGATCGGGCGCATGCGAATCGTGTCGCAGCCAGGAATCGTGTGTTTATAAACCTGATGTAATCGGTCGGTTTAATTAATGCGAGCATCGTCGCAATGGAACGAGCGAAATTGTGCCAGTTGTGCCAAACCATCGAGTAATGAGATTATAACAACAATTATTGTGCTGCGAATTTTACGCGCGTACGGACCGGGCTTTTTTTGTCGTGCCTCGCACGTATCGCGCCAATCGGTGCTCGCGGTGCAATAAATCAGCCTATTGTTTTCATACTGCACTCGGACGCAAATTTTTTCGCCGGGTAATTGATTTATTAAAGGTCAACCGGGATCACTGATGAATTCCCGGGTCTTTTCGCTCTGCATTGTGCGCAAAGAAACAGTTTTAAAACTGAGACTTTTTTAAACCAGGGCCTTTTGTTTCAAAAGGCCCTTTTGAAAAGTCTCTGTAATAAAAAATAAAATAAGTTTTATGTTTGCATAGTTTTTATGTAAATAAAAATATTTACTTATAAATTATTTCTTTTCTCACATTCCAATGACCACTTCTGTGCTCTGTTCGAATAACACATCGCGATATTATTTAATCAAAATCAAAATTGACCCAAGGCCCCTCCCGTCGAGTCAGTCATCCGTGAAAATTCTCCAGATGCGCCGGGCTTTCCGCACGTCGAATTTCGGCGGAAAGGAAGGCGCCGTTTCATTGAATACCGAGCACTCGCACTTCATAGGAATCGGTCTTTTAAGCCGGAAAAAAGTGGATGATAGTAATCGGAGTGACGGAAACAAGACTCGGGAAAAATGGCCGGAGCAAATTCAATCGTTTCCTTGGCCTGGCATTTCTCGGGGCGAAATCGCGCTCGATACTCGAGAGCAGCGCGCGAAACGACCTTCGCCTAGCACCTCGATTATGGCGCATAAGGAGGCACGGATGCCAGCCCGTTCGGCTCAAAAAGCCGTGTATGCGGGACCGCGCGCGATCGCCCGAGCGAGGCTCAAATTAGGTGGCCTACTCTGTAATTTCTAGAGTTCATAAAAATGTCGAGGAGCAGGCGAGGTTTCGTTCGCGCTCGGCGTGCGATGTAATTTGTGGTTTTCGATGCAACCCGAATCTTCTGCGGATTGCGCCCGAGTCGACAGAGGGCAGTACGATCGCGCGAGTTTAATTGATTTTCGTCCCCGTTTTCCCCCCGATTTTCACCCGGCATTATGGCATCTTTGTTTTCGAAAGTAATTTTGAAATGGCTTAAAACGAGTTTCGATGCAGAATTCAGAAGTCGAATGTAAAAATAATACCCGGCTGCGAGCCACTTCCGACGGGAATAAAGCTGCAAGCGTATCGCCCAAATGGGATAAAGATAATACTCTTTAATAAAAGTATCAAAGGAAAGGTACACCATAAATTGGTCTAATATAACGAAACGTAAAAATGTAGCGGGAAATAAAAGGCATTTTGATGTTTATTGAAAAGTTATGAAATTTTCGTGCCGGTGTATAAAATTATACATTAAATTTCGCAAAATGTCAGCGCACCCCGGCGCGGTATAAAGGGTATAACGTTACCATGGATACTTGGAATCCAATCCTTTAATATTAATATTCCAATTTTTTACATCGCGCTTTCGACTACGGTTCGAAATTGTGCATCCGCGTTTTATTTGCATCGAAATTCACGTGCCGGAGTCGCCGCGTTTAACATTAACATCTCCTCGCACGGTGCTATGTCAAATTTCGACTTTACATCAGAAATAAGGTTTGGTTTATGCAACTGCCCTTTTCCGTGCCACCGAACACTAAACCGACGTAAAGCAATCTGATAATTGCCGTTCGAAAATCGTTGCGTAAAGAGCTCCGCTCGAACGCAATTCGATAAGATCTGCGTTCCGCGAACGAAATCACAACCAGTCAAAACTCGAAACGTAAAGCACCGCTTCTCATTTGACTTATCCCGCCACCTTTACGCAACCATATCGTGTACACGTATCCCTGTCACTTGGCGCAGCTGCGCTTTTTCCTGATCTCGACGACTTCCAGACGCCACTGTCACTTTCAATTATTTCCCGGCCGAAAGACGGCCAATAAACAGCGAACTCATCTCTCTTATCCTAAAATAAACAAACGCCACTCTATTTTTTATCGGCCGCGTGTTTTTCTCCAGGATTCGCGTCCGGCGTTATTTTTCCTCGAAACCAAAGCAAGACAAAATTAAAATACCGAAACCGAAAGTTCGAGTGGCTTTTCGGTTCGAGGGTTATTAACTGTTTTGATAAAAGTTATATACCGGTTTGGACGAGTAGAAAAGCGCTGATTAATCGTCGAAAATTGTCGGACGAAACTGGACGCGACGAAAAAGGGATCGGCTCTAATGCCCTGTCCGAATTCGTGAAACGTGCCGCTCGCAAAGAAGGCGCTATGGTAATGGCCCGAATTTCCCGGAGCTCCTTACAATGACAGTTAGGAAAATCGCGCCGTGTCGTGAATCGCGTGTTATCGACGGATCCAAACTCGGATAATGTAAAAATTTCGAGCGCCGAACTCGTTACCGGAATTTACGCCCCAAATGCTCCCACTCCGCAGGAGCTATAACTGTTACGAATATTCGACCAGGCCGCCTCGTTACATGAATCGTTAATGCGCTTGTCTGTCGCTAAGCGTTTTGTTGCGGCGAAATGGGTTTTTATCGGGACAAAAGCAAACATCTTATCGTTCTTGTTGTTCCGGCGAAACGACGAGAACGCCGGCGGATTTTCGAACTCCGAGTGTCGCGTTTGATCAGTGAAATTGACGCGCCAATCAATCAATCGGTTAATTTGATTTTCAATTTCGGTTCGCGACCCATTTCGCGATGGAACGCGCGAACAATGGAGCGGATATTTTCGCACATAAATCAGCGGGCGCACTTTTTTCGCTGCTGTTTTTGATATAACGACGACTCGGCGATAAATATTTCGGCAAAGAAAACAATTCGGCCGCCTCTGTTCCGCGCAAAAATTGCGTTTTTCCTTTCGCCGCGTTTCCGCGTTTTTTCTTTTCCACTCTTTTTTAATATATTTTTTCACCCGAGTCACCTGACTCCACTCATGTGTCACTGCAATTTCCAGCGCGTATACGTCCCTCGTGAAAAATGTCGAGTGAGTCGCGAACCAACCAGCTCTTGGCGTATTGAATTATGATACGTTTGTGTTATTTACCTGGCGTTCGCCGCGCGGCTCTCAACAGTTGATTTTACAACAAAATTTGCCGTGAAATATCTTCGCGTCCGGAACAAGAACTCGCGAATCGCAAAAATAAAGCGGCCGTTCCGCCGCGCTTAATAATTCCGTCGGACATTCGTGTCACGGCGAATACTTCGGCGGTTTAATTTCGAAAATTAATTCCGCCGTGAAAAACTTGCGCGGCTCTCTGCTCGCGGTGTCGTCTAATTTTTGCCTTTTACAATGTTTCACGTTCGGCTACACTTTATTTTAAGCGCATTTCTCGGCTTTTCGATAAAAAAATTTCACCCGGAATTGCACGGCTACCCGCTACAGTTGCTCGCTACGTTTTTCATCTGCCACGATTCGGCCATTTCATTTATCATACGTACAATAATTCGCGCGCAATTCGGAAGATTTCGTTTTAATCGCGAGAGTTCCATTAACAATAACGATTTTACACTTAAGCATTTTAAACTTTTCAGTTAGTCAGTTATTTTCGTCGTCACTTTATTGTTCCACTTCTAATTGAAACGAGAATAAAGTGTTTATTACAATAATTGTTATTACGGAGAAACTTTTTGTTATAAAACTGGTTATATTTTGTTATAGACTCTAATCGGGTCACAAAAATTATCTTTTAACTTCCTTATCTCGTAATTGCTATACTGAACCGCAAAAACCGTTGGCTCAGTCAATCACAATGAGAAGAATGACGTTCTAAACATATAACCTTTACTGTGATAGTAATGTAAGGTTAGGTATATATGCAACCTATTAATTGATGCTATTTTTGAAAAATATAATTTCAATAAGAGCCATGACCATACATTTTGTAAAATACTAAAAATTCATATTTACTTTTAGAATACCTTTCATCAAAAACCACTTTGGTCGTCCCAACGAAAATGTTTAACACCGATCATCCACTCTCGTCACAGTGACGAAACTAAAATCTGTCTTCGTGTGCTTCCCACTTTCCTTGGTCCGCCACGCGGCACTTTATGCCATTCCCATTTCACAATCCCCGAAAACGTTCGAAAACGGGCAACCCAAATTCGACCCACTTAATTAATCGTCTTCCCTGCCGGACGGGGCATGTGGCGGAGCCGTATTCAAAACGATTAAACCTCACGGAGAAGGGAGTCCGAAAAAGGACGGCGGAATAAAAAATAAGAGCAATTGGAAAAAAATGGGGAAACGTCGAAAGCCGCACGTCAATCTTTAGCCAAATTTATTCGTGGCGTATCCCGAGCGCGGTGCTTTTGAACGCGCGCGGCCGAGGCAAAGCGACGAAACAAAAATGGTTCGTTTCGTCTCTCTTAAATGAATTCTAGTTTGACTTTTGAGGCGGAATGATTCTGCGAGTGCGAAGGGTATCGGTGTTGGTGAGGGGGCCTGCTGCAGCGGTCTGGCAGGAATGCGAGGAGGCCATCTTGGCGAGGGTCCCTTACCTCTGAAGAGGCCCCGAGGAGCCTGCTGCAACTTGTCGCCCTCTTCGTTCCGTCCCCCCTTGGCCTCGGCCGATCCGGCCGTCTTTCCCTTCGTGTTCGTACCACGCAGAACACTCGCATGCACGCACGCGCAACTCGCGCCGTCCTTCTGCCGTCTCTCTTTCTGTCAGGGTCAGCGGGTATGGGTGTCACAATAATTATTAAAACGTTAATCTTGACCGCTGATGTCCACAAACCCGAAATTCACGTCAATTTAACATCATGCTTAAGCAAATTTGATTTGAGATTTGTAAGCACAATTAGCGATGTATTTTGTTTAATTGGGTGAATACTGTCCTATGTCAGTTTCCTAGATTGCAGTACATTTCAACATATCGTTGAATATTAATTTTTTGATTATAAAATAAAGATTTTTTTTTATCTTGTAACTGAGTGACACAGTTTATACACAGGTGAAATGAAAAGTATTATTTTGAAATGGATACTCAGGTAAACTTTGACCTTTTTACTATTCGAAACCATTTATCTTTATTTTGAATGCTACATGAATTATTAAAACGTTAATCTTCAACGTCCATGTCTTCAAGCCCAAAATCCCCGTCAAGTTAGAACAATGCGCGATTTAAAATTTTATTTTTTTAGTTCGGTGTAGGTGTCGCTTTTATTTACTTGGATAGACCCTATTCTATTGACATTTTCTACGTTACGATTAATTTTAGCATATTATACATAAATATCACGAGTGGAATTTCTCTACAAAATTATGGAGGCACAATTGTGGTGAAGTGTATTGTTATGAAATTGATATTGATGTGAACTTTGACCTTTTCATATTTGAAAAGATTTGTTTTTATTTTGTATTTGGAGAGGGCGTATTGAATAAATTAGCTTGCCGGTTATTATTCTCGCGTGTTAATTGATATTTATTCATACCTGATTCATTTTGATATAAGCAATTATGCAATTTCACATGACTCGTAAATAACCTTTAATACTAGAACAAATTATTATATTCAATAAAGTGCAAATGTATTACAAACAAATTTGTCGAAACGGGAGAAAGTATGATTCCGACTTTCTACAAGGTAAGTTATATTTTTTAGTCTTTTCCTTTTTCAAAATTCTAAAGTATGTAAGTCAACCGAATACGTTATAGATACCCTAACCTTCCATTACCACCAATTAATGTATAGTATACGTTATATTTATAACCTCATTTTCCTCTGTAGTCATAATGTTAATAAAATAGCCATTTCGTAAAAAATGTTACAAAGTTAAAATGTTTCAAACACCATTCGACTAAACTTTAAATGGGGACATTTACCTAACTATTCTACTTGACAATTCATGAACAAATTGCGGCCCTAATGTAGTAAGTAATTTTGTAGCAGTATCTGTTCTAAATCTAAAAATTGAGTATTTAAAGTGCTTCGCGTGGTATTAAATGCAGATTTCGACAAGAATAATACGAAAATAAAAAAAGGTACCCGATGTCCTTTCGCGGACATTACGCAACGCGTTCGCAACTGCAAAACACGTGTCACGTATTTTAATTTGCATCGGCAGCGCCAGGCGATTAATGTTGAAGGGGTTACAGGTGTCGCCGCGAATGGAAACGTCAAACTAATCCAAATAAATAATCGTCGGGTGACTGTCAGCATTTGGTCCGGCAGCGACGTTTCGTCGTTTGTTTACCAACAATATGTGCCGACACAGTTTTGTGGTTTGCAACAAAAAGCGCGCGGCTTTTTTCTCGCCCAACTCGAGGCATCTTCTGGAACGTCGTTGGCCGTGTTTTCTGTCACTCCTTTTTGTCGATTTTTTGCAACTTTTTATCCCGCTCCTCATCGATTCAAGTTTCATTGAACTTACGTGCAAAGAATGCAGCCTTTCTAAAAATCGGCGCTCGTAAAAAATACGTACCTGCAACAGAGGAAAAAAGGCGCGACATTAAAATTCAAATTATTCATAAAAGGATCGGACACTTGTACTAATTTGGGTTAAAAAAGATTTTCGAAGCATGGAAATTGATTCGATCACGAAACCGAGATAAAGTCTTTCCTCGAGAACGCATGTCAAAGTTGTCAGCCGGGACACGACGAGGGATTAATATCACGTGAAACGGACATGCATTAAAGTCCGATTACTCAAAGTACTGCATTATTATCATGAATGAATTCATTATGTGACCGTTCGTTTTTGTATTTTGCAATTTCTTTGTAATTTGATTAGCATATTGAATTACACAACGCGGATTAACTACAACAATGTGCCTGCCGGTTCACTATTATTAATATTTTCGTGTCGCGTACAATTGGTCAAGAATTTCGATTTGCCATTGTACACCGATATCGCGATGTTGAAATGCGAAAAACCAGAACCTGCACTTGGACCGTTCGATTTTTCCTGCGGAACATAAATTCTTCTCGAAACCCTTCGACGTTCTAACGTTTCTAATTTAACAACGTGTTTTCGATGAACTACACTACAACCAAGACGCCTTTCATTTAAAATTTGCCGATACCGTAATGCCTCGACGGTGGATCCTATGTCAGCTCTTTCATAGCTCCGCAGGTTGAACTTCATTTTTCGAATTGCCAGACTTAAAACACAATCTGGAATTTCAAGAAGTGGACCATGACCCAGGTTTAGGTTTCATGGTTGTACATCTGCTATGGACTCGGAAGATTGCTTAAGGATGTCTTTCTTCGGACTTTACCGGCCCTGTTTTGTTTCACATAGGCTGTGTGCACTAGCCTCTAAATGCTGCTTCTGGTATTCCCAGAGTCCCCGTTATTGGCTCGCCATTTAGGAAACTTTCGATGGCTGCTTCCATGTGCTAAACCGTTAACGCATAAGAAGGGGTTGATTCACGTTGCTTCGAAATTTTATCCATATTAACATTTTCGTGTCGCGTACAAATGAGCAAGAATTTTGATTTTTCATTGTTCAACGATATTGCGTTGTCGAAATGCGAAAAACAAGAACCTGCACTTCGACCGACTTTTTCCCGCGGAACATAAATTCACCTCGAAACACTTCAGTGCTCTAAGATTTCTAATTCAGTCTCCGATTTTTCGCCGCAGTCTTCCTCGAATATCAAAATTTGCTGCCGAAATTCGAGCGTCGAGCCAAAATCCAATTCGGAGTTCAATATTCGGAGCATGACTCGGAGTCATCGCGGGGAAATAATTGTCTGGAATTTGAACGTTCGCAAACAAATTGCGCGATCTGCCGAAAGCGCCTTGCGAGCGCAAACAAGACCGACGAATCGCGCATAAATGTTGATCGAATTCTTTAAATAGAAGCCTCGAGGGCGAAAAATCGGGATTGCGCGTTCAAGGGCCCTTCGCTTAGAAAAAGCTCTCGAAAGCTCGGCGGGTGCTCGAGGCTCGTGTGCATGCGGGCGCCGCGCGCGAAATACGAAACAGCGAGTTGACGTGTGGCGACACAAGCGGGGGGTATTTGCACATCTACCAACTCCCACACGGTGCAGTGCGTCAAAGGCGCGACACCTACACGCGACTCGCCCGTAAGACGACACGATTCGTCCCACTCAAACCAGTTTGCGAGTCACCCCCTCCGCCTGCCGCTGAGAGTGCGCCACCCACCGCCCCCCGGAACTCTCTCATGCGGTTATGAAATAATCGCGAGTCGCGAAATTCGATCAATTATTTATCCGCGATTTCGTTAGCGAGTGATGGAATTGCTCGCGCGCATATAGGTCGACGAATTCGCTGCGCTTCATTCGATTATGACTCATTCGATTATGCCGATTTTCGTCATTGGCGCGTTGTCATTTTTATCGATTCGGGGTTATCGAATCAGGGGGGTTAGGTCGTTGTTTGATTAACGGCGGGTCGAGTGTTTTGGCCTATTGGTGTCGACGATCCTACAGAAGCGTATACCATTTGTGAGTTCTGATAGAAAAGATACGTACAAGAGTCTCCAGACGGCTGCCAGACAGTAGGCAGACGATATCCAGACTGTTGCCAGACAAAAGACAGACAATTACCAGATAATTACCAAAGAGTATATAGATAATTACTAGATAGTTGCCAGACAATTGCCAGATGGTTACCAGACTATGTTAAAACTATTACTAGATGAATGTCTGAATATTGGAAATGTCTGCATTAAGTCTGGCTTGAGTCTAGAAGTTATGAGTGAGGCATCGTAGAGATTTCCCTAGATATAGACTTAAATGGCCTGTCAACAGTTTGGTCACAGTCAGGATGGAACACATCCTATGACAAAGTTGCCAAAGTTATAATATCGATGCCTGGGTGGAGAAAGGTTCCATTTCAGAAAAGACTGGAAGAAGATTCTATTTCAGAAAGGTGCCATTTCAGCTCATCTAATTCAATGGGCCGAAAGGCCCAATGAGTCTTTTCTGAAATGTAACCTTCTTCCACCCAGGTGTCGATATTATAACATCCTGCTCTTAAAAAATTCTACGTTATGTAAAAAGAGTTTCTAATGTATTAGATAAATATTGAAATGTCTGCACACAGTTAAAATTCGAAATTCCGTTCATTTTGCGATATCTATCGCAAGTTCCGATATCCCTTTTACGAATTCGTTTTCTCAACGTAATTTCAAGTCGCTCCAAATGGATGTACTCATTTCCTTTGAAGCCCTCAGCTCCAATCGCGAGTGAATGAAGTCGAAAATTAACCCCAGAATGCCAATTGACGGCAGAGCCGAGTGAAAAACCGGGACCGTCGAGCGAAATGCGTAAACGATCGCGGAGACGTGACTTTTTGTTCGAACGCTCGTCAAAGTTAACTCCGACGGTTTACATTTCAATTGCAACACGCGATTTACAATGGCATCATTTCGCGGCGCGTTTAAATGGGCGACGCGACTCAATTGAAAGGCCGTTCGCCGAGACAAAACGGCGCACAAACGTGTTAATTGGTTTTAAGATTAAGAACTCGAATTGAATCGTCGAATATAAATGAGCATTTTTGCATGAGAACGACGCAGCCGGGAACTCCACAGTAGCGTATTTGCTCGCGCGGCACGCCACGAGTCAACGGGTGGGCCGCCGCCGCAGCCGCGCGTATATTCAATCGAATGTATTATGAGCTCGTCATGTAATCCGCCGTGCGTTTCGTGTGCTTTATGGGGCGCCGTGTTATTTCGCATTATCCCGCAAATTTTCGTCCGCCCCGGATCTCATTCAGCGCGCGCGCCATCTTTTTTTGCGCCCCGCGTCGCGAATAAATAAATGCGTTTCAACGTGCGCTTTGTCATGCGACATCAAAGTTGCACGAGTTCGCCGGACAAGTTACGAGGGACGGGCCGTTTTATTTCGGACGGAAATTTGGTGATGCTGTTTGAGGTGTGAGCAGGTTGAGGACATTTTATCAATGTGAGTGGGGAGAGAGAGATGGAGAAATACTTGTTTCGGATAATTTATATGTGCATTTGTAGCATGGCTGGTAAAAATTCTCATTTTCGAATCTTTGGAATCAGTGTCGAAGTATGTTTTATTTTGACTTCACTTTTAATGTCAAATTAATAAAAGCACCATATTTTCTTTAACAACGACCAACAAAGACCAGAATTTAAATCAGTAAAAACAATATTATTAAATTTAGTTTTATTGTTAGAACATTGCTACTGCGCACTTTTATCTTTGAATAAAAGTTGTAATGATTTAAATACAGGGAAGTAGAAAAAGCAGGCAGTTTTCTCTTTGTTTATAAAAAACATTTCTGGATCAATATAGTCGAATTCATTTTCTGCGTATTTTTATCGATTATATTTGTATCTCAATTGACCGTTATCACTGTTGTGTGCTTTATAATAAATAAATCTTGGTTCAATAATTTCTCTAATTGAAGTCGTTCTGATTCTGCCAGCAATAATAAATACTCTTTATTTAATCGATTCAAGTCAGAGAAACTGACTTGTATCAATTTTTGTAATTACTGTTCGGTCATGAAATGCTTAGCTGTTAATATTGTATACAAATGGGACAATAATTTTATTCTCTGTTCTTCATAATTAACCTAAATATTTTTTCATCCATTATTTTTTTGTCAGTTTAAAATTTCAGTTAATTGCAGAAAATATTAAAAAAAACGATATAAATGTCGATATCGCAATTAATATCTTTAATTTTAATTCATTTAATACCAACACTTCCACTTACAACTTGCGAAATCATTCTAGGTACAATAAAATATTTTATTACACTCCTTATAGAAATATTTCTATAAGGAGTGTAAAATAACAGCAAACATTGTAATTTTACAAATTTCACTGTAACATTCCTGTAAAATTGACTGTAATATTCCAAATTTTTCCCTGAACACGAACGCGGAAGCGAAATAGAATGCGCCCGCCCCCTCCACCGCGCAGGCGAAATAAAGCAACGACAGTAAATGGCCGGATTCATCCGGGCGGCAAACTATTTGGACTCGGTGCGGCTAAATGAGATATTTAGCCGGTACGTATTTATCGACGGGTTCGATTCGGCTCGAATTATCCCGCGGCGAGATACATCGAAATCCATCGAAATCCGTTCGCGCGTTTCCTGAAATAACTCGGCCGGCTTGTTAAGACAGGGCGCAATTAACGTGAGCAACGCCGAGTTATTTCGAGTGGGTAATCCCGCGCGCCCTTGCATTGTCTCCCCAGGTTCCATGTGCTTTATTTGCCTGTCTTTTTATTCGCGTTCGCAAAACGCGCGATTACCTTCCGCGATGTTATAAATCGCCAAATCCCCGACCGGTTTAATCCGACTGCCGTTTTTCGTTGCCTTTCGCGCTCCGTCTTTTTGCGCTGAGCCGCCACCTTTTTTTGTCGCCGCGCGGCCCTGCAATTTTACTTTCGCCCGAACAACATTATCCGGCCGAAAAAAATCGCCACCGACGATTTAGTTGTCTTAGATCTAGCGAATTCCGGCAAAACCGCCAACGGTTCGTCAAAGTCGACGGTCAGCCGGTGCGGCGACTAAAAAATCGGACGAATCTGCACCTCCACTTTTTATTTTTTTTTTTGAGTCGCTCCATTGAAATACGAAAAGTTGCGTTTGAACAAAGTTTCGGCGAATGCAAAGTTTAATGCTGCGTTTTGTATGCATTATGCAGTGTGGCCGGCGAGTGTCGCGCGTTTTTTTTTCGCTTTCCGGGGAAACGTGTAATAACGATATTTATTTGTTTTCGAACAGCTAAACGGCGTCGTTCGTATTCCGCGCGCTTTCGATGAATAAGTTTGTCGCAGAAAATACGAAAAGTTGCGTGAAAGTGGTCCAATAGAAGTGCGACCATTAACCGATTTTTCGTCGGAATTCGTTGTGGAAAGGGCGGGTGTCCCGTTTCCTTTTGCGACACGTTTCAGGTACGCGTTAATTTGTATCACAGAATCACGTTTTCTATGAAAACTTGGCGGTTGTTTCTTTCTTCGCGGCTCGAATTGTGTGAAAGTTTGAATGGGGAAAAAAGCTTGTTCGGGGATTCGTTATAATTCGAACGCCGAGGGAAAATAAGATTCCGTAGTGACCCGGGCAAGATATATGGATGGCCCATTGTCGGTGCCGGTGGTTCAACGAACGTGGCAGAATGACAATCATTTTATAAGCCGCGCGTCGCCGTAACTTGAATGAACGGGACAAAGATGCGCCGAGCGAGCGAGAGGGCGTCGCGCGTTTACAAGGCAAATTCCGCCACGGATTAAGAAATGTGGCTAAATAAGTGTAAATATGTGATGAAAAAGACGCGCGCTTGCCACCGATCCCATTCCCCCTCGCATTTTTCGTTTACTATTCGCGTCGTAAAAGTCACATCGTAAGCGTTACGATTTGCATTTCAGATGAATTTCTTGCGATTCAATTTTCCGTCACGGGGAATGTTTATTTATAGGACCATCGTGTCTCTGTACGAGAAATTTGCATTGTGAATTGCAATCAGGGAATCTTGGATTTACGATGCCATAATGTTTGTCGAATAAAAAATTGAATATTGATAAAATGTCATTATCCAGTTTTTTCACGCTCTTTATCACATGTCGATCATTTCCAATCAGAAACTGATTGGGATAGGATGAAATCCCGATTTTCTCCTATTACCTATGATATCTATAGATCAGTAATCGATCAATATTTGATAAGCTCATATTATAAAATAACGGCGGTAATATAAAATTCAGTTTTCGTTCAAGTAAGATTTCACCAAATTAGAATTATTTTACGATAAAAAATTCTAATTTCGGATTGTAGGGGGTCATCAGTTTTTCATCATTTCTGATGATAAACTGATCGTGAAAAGATCAAATCTCTTTTTTGTCCAATTCCATCACGATTCCATCAAATCACGATCAGTTTACAACATAAAATTCCCAGATTGATCAGCAATCCATGCATTTTGTATTGACTTTTTTCTCTCCGATGCTCATCATAGTCGAAAAAGCCGACATCGAAAAGCTCTCCCGAAAAGCAATAGTTGGTGCCTCCCTTTCTCACGTCGAAAACCCTCGCAAGTGGGACTCAAAATCCACTTTGCAATTGCGGATCCGGCGCGCTATTTTGCGATTCAGGTTTGCGCTCGGGGCCGGCATTGCGATGCGAAACATTCGCTTGGACATCTGTTTTGTCGTGGCTTTTGCTCGTGTTAGCCCGGAATCGCCGGACGAAAAGGAGACGCTCGAGGAAAGGGAGAAGCCTGAGAAGCGACGAGATTACTCGGCGCCCGATGAATTGCAGGTAGACAAGCAGCGAATGAGTCAAGCGGTCGTGGAGCCAGCGGGGGAACGGCCAGATAAAGTCGTAAGGGCCGAATTTAGCGTTCGCGTTGTTTCCTTTGCGAATGATTAATGCCCGGGCGCGCAACGTTTTCGGACTAGGACGCGTCACTGCGCAATATTAATGATGAATGATGTAATGTTTTGTGATAATCGTGTTCGTACGCCCGAGATCATGTATGCGATTATTCCGGATCACGTGTCCCGGGCCGCGATTATTTATATTGCGGGCCCTAAGCTGTTTGACATTGTGTGATGGGCTGCGATCGCGCGATCAAGTTCATTGTTCGCGCATATTTCCCATTCGACATTTTTGCCCGCTCGTCCGGCGTTTGATCGCCCGTGTCGCCGCGGTAATTAATAGTGCTGGCGATTAACTCGGAATAACAGGGGATATCACGTTTCGACTTGCGGTTTCGTCGTAAATTGTTTAGATGTACGATTGCAAATATGCCGCGGGCGAGAAGCGTGCCTTCTTTTTTGCGCCGCCACGATTTACGATTAGCTACGATTAGAATCGCGAGCCGCGCGCGCACCTTGTTGTTGGGATGGATTTCGCTGTTTAATTTTCAATTCAAATTGCGAAGCGTTCGACGAAAAACGTCCTTTACGCGAAATCTTCCTACATGACGCACGTTTTATGGGAAAAAGTTCGGGAACCTTGTTCATGGCTTGAAATTGATACAATCGTGCGAATGAACGACTTTTATTCCATGATGCGCTATTTCGAGGCTATATGAAAACGTTTCATTCTTTAATAACATTGTTAGTAAAGAAAGGTAGTGTATTATAATAGTAAGTTTTAGAAATAAACATATAAGCGTGCAGTCATAAAAATTGACGGTAAATGGAAAGAACAAATAAATAACACTAAAGTTACTTTCCCATAAGTGTCCACTGAATCTCATGTCAGAAATGCATTAATCCTCGAACACTAATTTCTAAAAATCCGAACTTTACGATCCAACCGAGCGTCCAGATCGTAAAGAGACTTTTTGCCGGGCATTTTCGACGAAATATTGCCCGTACTTCCGATCGCTCGTGCAAACACCGGTCAAACCCGATCACCTACGATCCCTTACAACGCAATCATGATTCAACCGAATAATTAACAGCCGAAGCCGATCATCTCGGCGTCGCAGCGCCATATACGGTCACGAAACACGTGTTCCGTCTTGGCTCTTCATACGCGCGACCTTGATTATCAAACGCGCGCCCTCTGCCGCGCGCGACGCTCGTTCGAATCAAAGCGACACGTGTACCGTAATTCACCATTACGGCCGGCGCAATCAAAAAGCCCCCGCGCGTCCGCAAAACATCGCCAAATGAATTACAATCGGAACGCTTAATGTATGCCTGATGGGGCGAGCGCGCGCGCGATCCCTCGTGTGATACGGTTGGCATTTTCGGGCGCATTTTTTGCCGGCCATATTCCGAATTAATTTGTATTCATGCGAGGCAATAAAAAGCGCGCATGATTAATTTGATATAAAAATGAA
Source organism: Ceratoteleas bidentatus (assembly GCA_022817645.1). Lineage (NCBI taxonomy): Eukaryota > Metazoa > Arthropoda > Insecta > Hymenoptera > Scelionidae > Ceratoteleas > Ceratoteleas bidentatus. The sequence goes on from JABFPB010000027.1 coordinate 23,750, forward strand.
AAAAGGCCTGCTTTGGCTTAGGAGCTGGCCTAAAGTAACCTCTCGATCGTGAACGGCCGAGGATTCTCAAACGCGAACCGGTTCTCCGGCTGTCTCGCTCCAGCGCCGTCGCCGTCCCGGTCTTTCCCGAGAAAAAGAATGGAATGGATTTCCGAGGCATCTAGAGGACAGTGATTTCAGATTCGATTGCCGAGTCGACGCGATACAAGCGTTTCGTGTGCGAAGCCGGGGAAACGCGCGGGAAACCCGACTGCCGATTTTTTCCCCAGACTAATCGCAGGAAAGCGCTTGGCGGTTCGCGATTTCAAGGCTGTGAGGGCGAATTAGAAGAAAGTGCATGGAATCAAATTGGGAATTCTGTTTGAATTGGAGGAATGAAGTCGTTTTTTAACAGTTGAGAGATATGATTCCGATCGCGAACAAATATGTATACACTGTCAAAGTGTTCTTATACAATTCGAGATTTACAGTAAATTTTACTGTAAATTTGAAAAAAATCATTGTACCGTATTCGCTGAACAGGATCCTTTTATTCCACAAATTACACAAATTTGTCCGCCATTTATCATGAGAATTTTAAGCCACTAGGTGTAAAATATTTCACAGAATGTATAGTGTAATTTCACTTATTCTGCATATAAATTGCATACATAATGTTTAATATTACGAAATTTGTATAATCTCCATAACAATTATGGAAGCAGCTGCTTACACATCTCGCCTAAATTCACACAATCAAGTATAAAATTCCACTTACTATGTAATAATATACTAATAAATGTTAACTATTTGTTGCCACCAAGTGAGGTATAATTTCACACACATTTTTTTCAGTATAATTTCACACACATTTTTATCAGTGTTTTTCCTATTGGTATGGTAAATTTAATTTTTTTTCTCAAGCCAAGTGTTGATTCCTCTGTGGTATACTACAATTTACTGCAAGGCAATTTGTTTTCGAGTCTATGAAATTAATTTTACGAGACGAAATTGTTACTATGACGATATACACAACCACGTTTCTCACAAAAATAAGTTGTTAGGTAGAGACTTTAGAAGAAGAAATTACGAAATCATAAGAGACGGTAAGCGACGGTAAGTGTCGCAAATTCGTTAAAGGCACCGATCGATCGGTCCAATTGGAATTCGAGGTAAATTAAAAACTGGACCGCTTCCCACGGAATTCGTGCAGAATTGTCCGTTGTTTTCTACTCTCGGGCGACCGCAATGACGTTTCGGTGACGAAATCAAAGGTCGGGTGGTCCACAGCGTCTGCGCGGGTGGCCCGACTGTCCGCATTTTCTAATAAGCCTCCGGACGGACCCCTAATAAGCCTCTAGGCGCACCCGACCGCTTGTAACCGGGTCCCCTCTGCCCCGGTCCCTCTTCCGCCCCAATCGAACCCGATTCCGCTACTAATTTATGCACTTTATTAGCTTCGCGATTTATGATGTTGTCATTACCACGATGAATCGATTTGCGCGCCATCTGACGACAGCATATGTTGAGAATAGTCCATACTTTTTATGGAATACCGAATACTTTATGGCGGGATGATTCATAGATTGCGGTCGTGAAATGTCAATTTGCGTCTGAAAAAAGGATTTTACATTTAAACAACGTGATTTCACGATAACATTTGACTGGCAGTTCACTGCAGTTGTGCATCCTTTTAAAATGTTATCCTTTCGCCGTCGACGATTTTATTTCGATCTACAATTATCAACTTTTTTATGCGAATTTCGAGAGATAATAAACGAGCAGAATCGCGTAATTGACGTTACGAGTGTCTTAACAGCGATTTCAATTGCAAAGTCAGCGACTTGAATTTGCTGACCGTGAAGCGCGGCACAAAAGGCCGCCACACCCCGTCAATAAATATAACAGCCGTCGAAAAAAAGGCCGGATCGTATCATTACTGGCAATAAATCGTAACGCGCGCTCATTACGATTTAACGCGAAAATAGCTCGCGATGCCTCGGAAACGGGCGGGAAAAATGGCGCTCATGTAAATGCGATTATGAAATTGATTTTCTCGAGGCGATACGCATCTATCTCCGATGCGGACGAGAGCGAAAGAACGGCCAAGCATTCTGGAAGGCTATCGATAAGCTTAAACGATGGCCAGATTGCCGAGCGTATATATCAATTCGTGCGAAAAGGACGCTCATCATGCACCGCATCGCACACTGATGTTCGAGTGTGATTGATACCATTAAGGTGTATGAAAGCAATATTTTTATCTATCCGTTTCCACGACATCAATTTATTAGCGAAAAGCGGCACACAGTCAAGTCGATTTGACGAATTCTTCACGAAAATTTACATTTAATTTCCAAACTTACACTTTCTAGAATTACACGCGTCATAAGAAGTCTCACGATCACTTTGTTTTTCGATGAGATCGACTTTTAGTCCTTCATAGCAAAAGCATCGAAAACATAAATTATTGCACTTAGAAATGGTAATTTGGTTCCTATAATACAATTTTCGATGCAGGCCGAGTAATACAATTTGTCGAATATTGATCTACTCGAAAATGAGACTATTTTCGATCAAGTTTGTCTCATTTTTTGTCATCAGTTGACCGTGATTTGATCAAATTGGAGTTTAATCGAAACGTAATTTGAAGTAATCAGAATCAGTTCATAACCAAGAGTGATCGTAAACGTTATGGAAAACGGTCTGCAATTCGGATCGATCAATTTTTTATCAGTATTAGACAAAACTTTTTATACCCAGGATACATTTCAGTGCAATTTCGTCACTGGTGCACGCCCTCGGATCAACTCTGGCCATTTGCGGACCGCAATTGATAAAACATTCATATTATCGGGCAATGTTTGCCGTAAGTCACTGTTGAAATTATGACTCAGGGGCGACTGAGCAGAAAAAAGTGCGCGACAACGCACTTTGGCAGATACGGCCAATGACTGATGACACCAATGACATCAGGCGACGATAATGCGCGTGTTGTTGCGCGTTATCGTATCGGCTGCGATTCCGGACGCGAGACAAATACATTTTTATTTCGCTGAGAACGCGCAACGTGAACAAAGGCGGATAAATAATAACGGCTCGATAAGTCGGTGCGATTTCTCCCGAATAACGATAGCCAGTGTTGACGGATTAGAGCATCGACAGTCTTATCGGCGCTTTTTCCAATTAAAACCCTCATCTCGCCGGTAATTCGATCGCGCTTTTTATGATCGCGGAAACAAGCCGGGAACGCGTTTTCGCGACTTGTTTCGTTGCCAATTACACTTTCATTGTCATCCCGATTGATCTTCGAGAGCAGTCGACGAAAAAGAGAATTCGAGTGACCGATAGAAGCACAGCCATTGTCCGTTCGGTTATTCGTTCGATTAATTTCCCATTGATCGACAAAACGGAGTATTCGTTTCGGAAATTTATTTGAAGTAATATTTTGAAAATATTACTTCAAATAAATAATAGTTTTAAGAACTAAAAGTTCCAATACGGAGTTCCAGTTTCAGTTATATTTGAATTTTTTTTAATTATAGTATTTACATTGTTTGAATTACCATTCAAGATTTGAAACTTTTAAATGTAGAATAGTAATTCTGCATTTAAAAGTTTCAAATGTAGAAGAAGATTTAAAAAGAACTTTTTTAAATACAACTTGTGTATTGAAACTTTGTGATTAAAACTTTTATAATTAAACTTTTTGTTTGTTTTTGAAATTTTACTTAGATGGATTTTTTAATTAGATTTGTTGTGTTAGAACTTTATAATTGAAACTTTTATATTGAAACTTTAACATAGGAACTTGTGTACCCCAAACGGAAAGGTACGATGGTTCAGCGTGGTGGAGCCCGTCACACGGGGCCTAAATTTATTAAAAACAAATGCAAACGTCGGATTAAAACCCATCCGAGACGGTCTGGGACGGTGATTAAGCGCACTTATCGATACACGAACGCCGCGGAAAGAGCTCTGAGGCCGTTGCAGGCGAAACCGGTTTAACGTGGTCCGCGATCGGCGAAAAAACGAGCGGACCGACGAAGGAGGGACGAAAAAAGTCAAACGTAAACGAGACCGTGAACAGCGATTAAAATTATCTTTGTGCAAATGAGTGTACGATTCGCCGGCCCGAGGAACGTTTCGTATTTTCCGACACACGCCAATCGGCGCGGACGTTTCGTTTGATTTAAGTGGCCGAGCGCGTTTCGTTAATCTCCGTGGAAATCGATTGACTTCTGAATGATGCATCGCCGGCACCGCGAAACAGTCGCCGCGATTTGTTTGCGATGCGCCAATCGCAGATGCCGATTTTTAGATACCACCACGCGTCGGCGTTTTGCAATTTAAGTGGCTCATTTTCCGACTCGGGATTCGTCATACGCGAACCCAACGTCGATTCGTTTAAGGGAATCGAGCGAGATTGATGAATGGCGCATCGGTAATGAGATATAATAGATAATAATTGATCGATAAAAACGCGAGGGCTGGCCGATGAAAAATCGTAATTAGGTGTAATCGGCGGTAAATGATGGATGGCGCGCGATAACTCAAACGCGTGACAAAAAGTGATAACGGAGTGCGCAGCGTGATAAACGATTGTTGGATAGCGAACTATTTGCAGCAATTATTCCGCGCTGATCGGTAGGCGGCGATTTCTCTTTCGGGGTTGCGCGGATCCGGTTGTTTTTGTGCCGAGAATAATTGAAAAGTTGTTAAAGTAAAATCTAAAATGCAATTGCCGCTTTCGTGAACACTTGATTAACAATCGGCGCGCAAATTATTTCATTATTATTGCGGCACACAATTTTACCGACGAAACATAATAAGTATGCTAAACTTTAACATTTTGACTTCTGAACTTTAACGCGCCGATTGCCATTTAACAAATTTCAACCGCGTGATTTTACACAAGGTACATTCACAATTAAACCGTTTCTGGTTGTACCCGAATCCCTGATAATTATTTATGAAACTTTCACTTATGCCTGTTCTCGCATTTTTTCGAGCGTCACAATTATTCAAGTTGGCCGTCCTTTTACTCACGATACACTCCTGAAATCGCATGATTATTTTAGTCCAAACCAGAGACTATTATACTTACACAAAGTTACTTTAAAATTTGTGCGAAACTCGAAGCGCAAGTCGGATTATGATATTAGAGATTATTCAGGGATAATGTTGTCCTTGCGTCATTTTTCTTCATTTTTTCATAACTAGAAGTTCTTCGTGAAACGTTCTTAGACTTTACCTTCAAAACCGAAAATTATTTCCTCCGCTACTATTTGCAGTTCACTATATTGTACGCTGAAGAAAGACCACTTTGGAGTTTTAGCCGCCACTTTGGAATCAAATTAGATACATATATTTTTTTCAATTTTTCTCTTACATGTCTTTCATATCAATCCCGCTTAGTTTTACTTAGTTTACAAGGTGTGGTTTAAACGCACGTTGAAGCAAATTAGTGGCAAGAAATGTTTTTTCAAACTTTTCAACCAAGTTATCAATTCGTAGCTTATAACTCATACCAATACAAGCTTAACCCTTCAGTTCCCAGGTCGGTACTGAGTACAGACCCTATTCAAAATGCAATAACTTTTTTGTTTTTCAATATTTTGACAAAATTCCAAGCAGCGATAAACTAGGTGATATGACGGATCGTCGGAGCTCAATAAACAATCAGTGTATATGATTGTTTATTGTTAAACGGGTTGGTATTATTGGACAAAAATGTTTTTTTAATACACAATAAGTGATATATATTACTGATTATTTTCCAACAATTCTGTTATAAAAACTATTATTGACATTAATAATTTTAATAATTAGTTTGTTTACAACAATTTGTTCATAACAACTCGATTTTTTATAACAAAATTTGATTTGCTATAATGATTTGATTGTCCAAAACAATTTGTTTGTTCTTAACAATTTTATTGTTTATAACAATTTGTTATTACAATTTCGTCATAACAACTTATTTGTAACAGTTCGTTTGTTTATAACAATTTTATGGTTTTTAACCATTTGTTTATAACAATGTATTTGTTTACAAGAATTTTTCATAACTCGTTTTGTCATAAACATTCCATTTTTATAACGATTTGATTGTTTATAACAATTTGCGTCTTCGTAACAATTTGATTGTTTATAACAATTTGTTCATAACAACTTGTTTGTTTGCAACAATTCGTTTGTTTATAATAGTTTTTATCACATTTTCATCATATTTTATCATTAATTATGATTATTTATAAATGTTTATAACTCTTTAATGTTAAAATGTCCTGTACGTATATAATTAGTCATTTTTATTCATGGAGTAGAACAGTTGCGCCATTAGTGACGGAAAACACGTCGGGGCCACGATACCGAACATACCAAAAACCCCTCGGTACGTGAAGGGTTAAAAAATAATAAGCTAGTAATCATAGACGGTATATGGCTACAGTATAGCCATATACTGTTGTATATTTGCTGATCTATTATCCAGCAATGTTTGGAATACCAATTTTTCCCAGTGCAATTTTGCAAAATTAAAAACGCGCACATTCCGCAGGTTATTTTTACGTGGGAATTTGAATAATTGAACGATGACGGTAAAAGTGCGAACAAAGGTAAAAAGCGTCGAGTGGAAGGGCAATGTTTCACGTGGTTCAGTCTTTTTTCCAGCGAGAAATAAAGTCGAGCTTGGATGCCTAACGAAGGCATAACCGCGCGGCTTACGCGTAAACATCTTGGCGAGAAATCAACGGATAATTCCGCGTAATCGCATTCGCGGGCAACGCCGCGCACGGAATACGCATTATTCCGGCGATCGCGACGTTAATCCGCACGGGAACTCGGGGTTTCTTCGCGCCGATGCCACGGCCTTTATGTAAGACAAGCTATAACTCTGCGCGCGACGAACAAACGTTTGATTCCGCGGAGCTAACTTATCCGATAAGCGAGCGATTACGATAGGCGTAACCCCGCATTTGAATGCCAGCATTTTTCCCGACTCGTGCGCCGTCGCTGCTTTTCGTTTTGTCGATAGACGACACTCACGCTTAAGCAGTGTTTATGATCGTTTTCATTTTAATCGATCACTTTTTTCGCGGGATTACGGATTAACGATCCATGAAAATTGATCGATCGCTATCGGAATGCGATTAACGATCGACGACCGGTTTGCTGGAACTATGGTACAAATGCTGAGGATCGTCACGGTGAATTCTAGTTCATCATTAATTTTGTTCTTCGTCGAGTATTTGCCGTTCGTTGTTTGCGAAGTTGTCGTTTTTTGGTTCAAGAACAATTTTCAGCGTTGTTTATCATTGTCTATTAACATTCATTACCCTCCAACGATGTGTCGTCGTCCCACAAAAATCGCCGCAAATCGTGCACCAGTAATTGGCCGAGTCAATCATTCACCATCCATCATTTTCCGCGCATTTTTCCTCGTTTACCGTTTTCCATGAATTATTCAACATTGCTCATTTGTCAGCGACGCCTGCGCCGATTCATAACGGGCGACGAAAAAACGGCTGCAAAATGTTTCGGCCGGGAAGTCCTAATTAGAAATTAGATATGTTGCCAGCGGGAAATAGTTCTGTTCATTTGACCCGGCGAAAAAAGGACCAGCGGGGAGCAATTTTGCCGCAGTTTTCGCGGGCGCTTGAAAAATTGTTGCGCAAGAAAAATGGCCGCAGCTACAGATTAAACAGCGTTTCTGTCGTTTATATACACCACGCAGGATTATAAGAACTGATTAATTTGCCGCCTTTTTTCTCCGCGCGACGTAATCTGCGGGAATAATTCCTCTAGAGAGTTTCTTCAAAGAATGGCCATTTGTTCGTGACCTCACGGGATTCGTACAATTGGAGTTTCGTGCATAAACAAGCGTCGCGATTGATATCGTAAAGTTCGACAATTTTCGAAGCCACAAAATGTTGCTTCTAAAAAAAATTACAAGAATATTTCCTCGGTTTCTGATGGGGTGCCTTGGTTGGCGCCCAACCTGTAATCGATACCCAATTAGTCACGAGGCAAGACGTAATTTTTCGGATTTATGACGGTGTATCCTGAGTTGGCGTAAGAGAAGTTGGCACGATTTTTCACCGGTCTCCCTTCCGTAAAAAAGTGCGCCGCAAATCAACGCCGACGATTTTCGCGGTAATTGCCATTTTCGTTTCGTCCGTCAAAGGTGCGGAAGAAATTGAAAATAAAATTCTCGCGAAGAATGGAATTGTCACTCGCAACAACAAACGTTTGGTGACGTCAAACTGAGAAGCTAATTAAACAAGCGGCAGCTCGGATTAAACCAGCGATCGGGTCGCGGGCACTGGAACACGTAAAAAATTACGACGTCCTTTGACGAGCAATAAAGCGAATGGTGGCGTGATTTTTTAAACCCCGACAGTTCGTTTATATGTCAGTCTGACGTGGAACTATCGGGGTTAGCGATACAAAAAGTGACACAAAAAATAACATCGGGGTTTGTGTGTTCAAGGTAAAGCCATATCGAGTTGTCACGGGGCGCCTCGCGTTGCGATTCAGCGCTTGACGTATAATCGATAGCCAATTAGTTACGACGCTGCGAGCCCCGCGATCATTATACCGAGGCTTTATGCGCCGAGGCAAATCCTTTTCGTAAGTTTCAGCGAGTGCGTCGCAGTCAAAGTTGACTGGGTCGCACACGACCGAACGAAAAAGCGAGACGAAAGAGAGCGGGAGATAAAGGACGACGGAATGGGTATATGGGAAGCCATAAATAACGAAAGTAGCAACTGCAGCCCTTGTTAGGGCGCCACCTATGAAAAACGGCGAAAAACGAGGCGAGCCAGCGGTCCGGCTGGGTTTCGAGTTATCGAATTATAATGAGCGCTGTTTGTTTTTGTTGCCCAATCGATAAAAAGAGGTAATTTATGTACGGATAATTCAGTGGGCCATTTTTGCTAGGAATCCGACAAAACGGGAATAATCATTCATGCTGGTTTAATTACTCTATTTTATCTTCTATTTTAATTTACAAGTTCGAATTAATCCAAGCCTCGTTTTTCTCCTTGAACCCTGTCGTCGTTTTTTCATGTATAACGTTTATTTTCTTCGTCGCCCCATAGCAATGCATCAATTGCGACATAGAAATGAAATAAATATAAGAAATCAGCGGGACAAATCAAAGCCCGACAATTGTCGCGCGTTCGGCATCTTTCATTTCCAAACCAACGAGCACCATAACTCGCACGGCCTATCTCCCCTCGGGGATCCTTACACTTTATTTCGATATCCACTTTGGAGATCCGACGGATCTTCAAAATATATAAATTACGCGCGCCTCTCGCTCGCTCCGTTTTTGACTCGCGCAGCCCCAATGAGAGGGGCTTTCCCGCGGATAAAAGGATCGTGCTCGCTGGATCGTAAAAGAAAACGATACGTCGACGTTGATTTGTCGCGATACGCGCTGAATGGCAAACAGAAATGTTAGGTGGCGGCGGGAAAGACGATAGGGAAACCGTTTCTCCGACGAAATTAAAAACCTTCGTCTTTTCCCTCGTCGGAGCTGCGTTTTCGAGTAAGCCGTTTACTGTCGATAAACGGCGCGGAAAAGTTTACGGAACTGACGTTGCAACAAATAACGGCGCGGCAACAAATAAGGGGCAAAAGAAAGGGAGCGATCGCGAAGTATCGGACGCGGGAATAATGAATCTTTGACGTCGAGAGCAGTGTAATTAAGGATTAACAAAATTACGCCGAGGCAATTTCGCTGCGAACCAACAGCGAACAAAGTTGCGCAGTGTGAACACTTGTTTGCGCGACGATTAATAATTAATTGATTATTCATCGGGCTTGCGATCGGATAATTGTCGGGGAACGTTTGGTTAATCACAACTGCACGTTTTCCGCGATTCACGCGATAAAAGGTCGTGTAATTGCAAGTAATTAATCGATTGTGTTGAGAAATTTATGGTGCCGGCAATCGCGGGAAAATGGTGTCGCGCGAAAAGTGCACATCGCCGAAACCATTGTTTGGCGGTAAAAACATTTCGAAAACTGTTATTTTTACGAACCTTTGCAAGTTACGAATCATTGGAGAATGCGAAGGTGCGAAGATTTCATTAGAGTTCGAACTTTTCAAATTATCAAATTTTGCGAAGATCGAACTTTTTTAACTTTTCAAATTTTCGTTTATTTCTAACTTATATATTTCTCAAAGTGTTGTTTGTTAGAATCTTTTTTTAATAATAAAATAGGATTTTTTTCGAATTTACACGCTTTTTAACGTATTTGTTCACACATACATCGCTGAATATTTTTAAGTTAAAGTTAATTTTTGACTTATAACTTAAGATAATCTTTCTAACCCTTCTTAAATCCACCCGAAAAACCTGGAGAACGAAATTGGTTCGATCGGAAGTCGTGATTTGCTCGTTTGGCGCGAGTTGATAAACAAAATGAATTGTGGGAACGTCGCGGTGAAAAGGATGCGGCACGACAAAAAGCCGCAAGACGCTGCCGAAGTTGCGCGTCACAATTGCAATTAATCCGCGAGAGTTTGTGCGGAAAGTCGTCGGCGTTTAACCTTCGCGATCGATGGGCCGGGGTCAAACAAGAGCGACCCGCGGCAATCTTTCAAATCGACATAAAGCGGCGCATTGAGCACCGAAAGTCGGCGATCTTTTGTGCTCCGTTTTACGTCAGCGTAGGAAAAGCGTGATTTCGCTTTTGCGCCCGGCTGCGAGAAAGAGCCGATAACGGCGGGGCGAAGTGGCAGGAAAGTTAACGGAGAGCATGCGAGGATGCGGAGATAAAAACGGCCGAGAGAGACGTGATGTGAATGGACGGGGAGAGGCTCGGCGATTGAAAATAAGTTGATGAATCGGGTGAAAATTGGAGTGTCGGCGCGGCACTGATGAATTAATCGAAATAGAGATGAACTAATCGATCGGAGAAATGAAATTTGTGGGGGAAAATGTTGATAAGTGAAACGAGGACTGTTACATTACTTAAGAACATAAGATTCTTTGGGAAGTTTCGTTTCAAAATGTAAGAATAGTTTTCGTTGAAGTGTAAATGTTTTTCCAATAACAAATTCAGAATCTTAACTGAAGAAAATTTTCACTGAGGGGCAAAAAAGAATCAGATTAATTAAATAAATAAAAATATTCTTCTAAGAATCTTATATACTGACAAAAATCTTACATATTCTTAACACTGAATGAGTAAATTCGTAAAAAAAGTAGTTTTCATGCTGATGATAAAAAGTATGGTAGACAAATGGATACAGATCTACAAAATCACGGAATAAACTGTTGAATTCGCGTAGGAAAAGCGAAAAAGCGTTGTTAGCCTGAATATCTAGATTGCATGGACAGATATACTAAACTTTGCAATGAACTGAGCATAGCTAAGGACAAATAAAATCGACGGCAATTTGGCAGAAAAAAAGAGAAAAGAACGTTCGGGCAAAAAGGCTGAAACAGTCGAATATGGATAAAAAGTGTAACGTAAGCGCAATGTAGTAAAAGTAAATCACTCGGCGGAGTACGTTTGGAATAGATAGGCGTCTGTTCTGTTGGCTCTTTGAAATGAGTCACTTGCATAACATTGTTGTATCAAGCCGATTTATCTTTTACTGCCTTTAATCTGGAAATAATATTTACGCTTTGCCGACATCGTACGTGACGAACACGATTTTGCAAAATCAAGCAGATCGTCTCTCGTTCGGAAAAGGAGTAAATTACATTACCTCTCGGTAACGCGAGATTTATCTATCTACACAATGTTAAACAATTTCGCAAAGTCAAGTTGAATTACGTCGATTTCGGATCGCTCTTCAAAGAACCAATCCAAATAATAAATTCAAACGGTGCTTTGCTTTTGCAACAGATCAACGCTTCTCCTGCGAAAATCGGCTCGCGAAACTACATCGAAAACATGAATCATCAGCCGAGCACAGTGATCGCAACGAAAGCGAAATAGTATGACCGCGGAAACTAGCGGGACTCAAAGACTGAGGGCGTTAGTTTGTCGGACGCATGCTTTTCTTGCAGTACACAAATTACGCCGGTCGAAAGGCAGAATCGTGTTTTCTCAGTTAACGTTACGCCGCGACCCGACAATGCGAATAAATATACGGACGAGGAGAGACGATCAAAAAGGCAAAGCATGCGAGAAGGATGGCAGATGCCGAGCGTACGCGCGGCGCGTTTTATTGCGTTATTTGCGAACCAATCAACGCGCGGCAAAGTTGTAGTAATGAGTTTTAAGGTCGAAAAAAAGCTTTTGTCCGAGCTGAGGCATATTTCCGCGCGCCTCGCAACTAGATCGGGGGTACCTAATTGCGGGAGACAGTGCAAGATAATGGACGGGGTACCAGAACCTGATTTTACACCGTCATTTTTACACTAAAAACACGTGGTATTACAATACGAAAAACACTTATCGTATGATAATGAAGGATGATAAATCTCGTCCCAAGACTTCAGGTAACACAAGATGCTGAGCCTTGAGATAAGATTTATAGTGCTCAACGAAATATCAAGATACAAAATCTTGGCTCAAGAGTGAATTTCTATTCCAGCTTTTGCGTCATTGCGATTGCAGAACGTTGGAAAGTGTATGAACGAAAATGGAGCCTTTACACTCTTAAAAATGTCCGATTATCAAAGGCAGAATACTCGAATAATAAGTGGACTTTCAAATGAAATGTTTAACCAGAACAAATCCGCCGTTACTATTAGAATAAAATCGTTTCAAATCTAATTTCCAAAAATACTTCCACTGCATTATGACTACATCTATTTTGATTCAATTTAAAAAACATACATTACTTTTCCTTTCATGAATTGACTTGCTTTCACAGAGAAAATAATTCAGATTGAAAGGGTAATAGTGTTTTTCATATTTTTATACGAAACAAGATTAAAAAACATAAATCATCTGATATATCAAATCAGTGTCAATATATAAATATATATTGGTAAATATATTTGCGAGACATTGCGCTGTTCAACTTTTAGAATAAACCCACTTATTATCAGTACATCGAAACAATATTAGAATAAATTACATTTTGTATTTTACTGATGTTCTCTATATAGTTTAAATTTCAATATAAATGTATTGATACTTAGAACATAAGTTTCTCATAATTAATCAATAATTTTTAAGAGTGTACGGGAGTACGGAGTCAAACTTGTCTACACATCGAAAGTACGCCTAAACTGACCTTAGAATCAATTTCCATGGCGATTATCCCAAGTCTGATAATTAATCATGAGCGACTTACCTGAAAGAGAGGAAAGGAGAAAATTAGAATGACGTCATTACAAAGTAGCTTACGTTAAGGTACAAACGCAAATCGCGAATTTCGAACCAGGAAAACGTTGACACGAGGTGCAGTAAACTTTGACGATTGCCATCCGTTGCGTTATTTATCACCGCGATATCTTCGTGAATGAATTGCTCGGAAAACGTTAACAGCTGTTTTGGCGGTGTAAATTTGCGCAAATGGCTCGTCAAGCGGGCGCGCGTCGCATGCAAATAACGCAATGATTATTTCTTAGAACAATTGGCATTGTCGCAGCGATAATTAGGCCGTAAAATAATAAACGAATTGACGTTTATCGGCGTTCATAAGCGATGCGCCTGTGTGGCTAATGAGGCGATGTCACACACGTCACGCGAGTTTGCCGAAGCTCCTACGAACGTCCAGTTCAAAGCGTGATGAATTGCCATTGCGTTGCATGTAAAACTACTTTTCTATTAGAAAAACGTGGGAGCAGCCAACAAAGGGCTTTGATAAATTGATTTTTCGAGAGCAAACAGCTGAAGCTTCGGGTTATTAATACGGATTCGTTTTTCGGACACCTCTTTGACGATTCATTTAAATTTGGTTAATTGAAAGAGATCCATACTGATTAACACTTTGACCTCATCACTAAAATGAAATTTTGTAGACTACCTACATTTGTCTTCTTTACAGAAAAATTGTATTTGGTATGCTTTAATTACAATACCCCCAATACAGAAAAATAGTATTGGGTATATTTTAACTACCTGTATCGTTAGTTTAACAGCCTTGCTAAATAAAATTAAATTAAAAGTGGTGAATTCAAGGAACTGCTTAATATATTTTACGATGTGTATATATGCACATCGTAAAATGTACTATAATTTCGAAGAACTTTTCACTGACGATGTTGTAAACTTTACTTTTTGATCTCTAAAAATGTATTTTACCAAATTGCAAATGTTCTTAGAAGATATGATTCACTAAGCATCCAATTAAGCATTTCTCTGAGTGACAAATAATTTTGTTAAGTTAATGCTATTTGTCTCGTTGGTCAAGTAATGTGACATTTATGGTTAGTTAACATCATAACATAACCTCACTTTTATCCAAGCAAATCTACTTTATAGATCGAGTACATATGATCTTATACTTCTTCAATCAACACTACTGTAAGGATAAAATCCATATCGCGTTGCAGAAATCATTCTTGTTGTTAGCTCTCAAGTTTCCATGCAATTTTTCCTGTTCCAACGCAATATTTGCTGGCACATTTAAATGTGATACTTCAGTTGCATAAACACAAAACATTGCAGGCTCAACGCAACTTTTCTCCGAAAGTACTTCTCCATTTCGACTAACCTCCTCTGACAAAATCGCAAAATCGTCAACCACTCGCCGAATGTCATGAGAGTAAACGTGGAAAAAGGCGATCGGTCAATGGGCCATGTGGCGCGATAATTGGCCCCCTTTCGCGGGTCTCGCGTCCGTAAAACGCGATAATTACTCGAACGTTTTTACGCGGGAATAAAAACAATGTAGGTAATTGTGCGCCTGGCTATAAACGAATGCGAGATAAGCGCGTTTGGGTGTAACGACGCCAATGCGTGGCATTTAATTAAGATTCCACTTCGCGCCTATAAACGATGCTCCGCGTCGGGCTCGTCTTCTCCGCCGACTTTTGTTGTCTTAATTAATGCGCGAGACGTAGAAACTGCTTTCGTATTGCGATTCGAACGAGGACGCGGGGTATCTCTCCGATCGGACGTTCTCGGGGTTCTTCTTTGGTGGCGCGACTGCTCTTTAAACGCGATGTTCGGAATCCAAATAAGTCAATTGCGATACCTGGACGCAAGGGAACACCGCCCCCTCCCCCGGACAAACTACCTCGTCAGCCGAACGTTTTTTCGGGGCACTCGAACACTTCGGGAAAATGGACGAGTGTTGCGTCGACAAATTCGGCCGACGAAGACGTAAGGGTTTTGATTTAATTGCCGGTTCCCGGATGATTGCGGAATTCTGATTTTGGCCGTCGTGAATTAGTTCAGGTAATTGAAAAACGCGCAACGGCAATCAGCGGAATTGCAATTAACGTTTGCATCTAATTACAATCAATTGACGATGGTTTAGCTAATTGCGCAGTTGCTCGTTAAGCGGAGATATTGTAACAACTTTTCCCAGCGTTTTATAACATACATTCCGGCAATTGTGCTTCGCGTTTGTTATTCGGGCTGAACTGATACGCCGAGTTGTGGAGTAATGTTTTACGGCGAAAATTGTGCGAAGCGATTCGTTGGAGTAATCATCTTGGAGGAAACTTTCGATTCGGAATGCATAATGTCGGGGAAGTCAGTCTTGAATGGAATGAATTTTTTTGATATCGTAACGTGACATTAAGGAGACATTTCGATGAAACGGCTAAAATGTGTAAAGATGAAGCGATTTTAGCAGTTTGTTCTTGTAGTTAGATGCACAGCTAATAATTTTTACATTGCTAATATCTGATGAAAATTTTTCACAGAGAATATCCCCTTAAGGTTTCGAATCTCAGAGACCCGAACTCTCTGTCGCGACGTCCAATTTTAAGAAATTACGCTGTAATATGGTCTATTTGTAGCAAAATTACAATAACTCAGTTATTCGACGCAATTATCTTTCCATAATCATGTAAACCGCTCGTTTTCGTTTCGATATTTCAGCAAAACTAATCAAACACGGAAATCAGGTAACAAATAATGAGTGAATTTATTCAACCGGCTAATGTTTGCAAATCGCACGTCCGCAAGCTTTTTTACCCAATTTCATATTTATTAACCCGAAAGCCGTCTGGGCTTAACCCCGACAACGTTCGCGTGGGTGCGCGTTTTAAATATTGATTTTCAACGCGCCACTTTATTTTTATTCCTACCAAAATCACGGTTAAGCTTGTTTGACGAATGCTCATTTCGATCGTCAATCGCAAACTGTTCCGTCAGCGCAATCGAACGTTGTAATGAGATCCGCGAAAACGTTCATTTTTGCAATTAAACCGAGAGTCGCGAAACTAATTTGCAAAGTATCGGATTAATTGAAATTTCGGTTTCAGCTTTGCTCCGTCCTTTAGGTGGGTTTTTGCTGAGCTTCCGAGCGCGGAAACGAGTTAAGAAAAAGTGCGGCATAATCATATTTAATATCCTCGTAAAAACGTGCATTTATACACCGAAAACCGAGGAGACGCCGGCGCGTCGTAAAAGTGCAGAGACGAACGTAATTAACACAAGCGGCTCCTAGAAACTCGCAGATCGATGTTGCCGGTTATCGTTCCGCAATTTTGACGAACGCCTTTGTTTCGAGCGGCGAGCAATTTTTGCGCAATTCCGCGTGCTCGGCAAGTCAAAGTTTCGATTAACAAGAATACCGTTGCAATTACGCATTACAAAGCGGGCGATTTTATTTCGCCACAGTTTTCGTTAAGTCGGCGCGCTATTACGCGCGCATCAACAACGATGTTTTGCGTTAGCTGCGGAAAAAAATTCATTAACATCGTCATGTAAAAGCGCCCGCGCGGAAATTGTATTAAAATTAAAACGCGATTCAACGTCGTCATTGCGGTTTTGTCGCAATGGGATGGCCTTAAAAATATTGAATGGCCCGAAATATGTGTGCGAAGTGATTGTTGAATTGTAATTCGCACGTAATTTGTTGTATTAATGCATTGTTGACAAAAGATGACAGTTAACGATTAATTTTTAACTGCATATTGAGCTTATGACATAGTTCTGTGGCATTCTGTTTGCTGTTTTTAATTCCACTAATGTATCCATTTCATAAATTGCATATTCTTTGCTTGTTGTGATTAGATTATTTACTTTTTTCCGATTATCATGATTAATATTTACTAGCACTTTTAATTAATACAACTCTATTTCTGTGCTTTTGATTGAAATCAACGATTTTTCTAACGCTGTCAACAATCACTACAGAATCCGCGGCAAGTCGCGTACGTTAATTACACTTGTTGATCGAATTAATCGAACTCGCCGGACAAAGCCGCGCGACGGTAAAAAAGGAGGCAAAAACGCGAAATTTCAATTTCCCCCGCAATTTCGTGCGCGCTTTGACCCAGCGTTTCGGGGCGCCGTAATTTCTCGGGCTTAAACGAAATCGTTGCCGCACGCTCGTTCTTCGCCGAAAGGAGAAACAGAAGTACGATAGTAAAATCCCGATTTATCTCCCACCGCCTTGTAACGATACTTAGGCCATAATAAATGTTTGCGTGAGCATTGCGCCGCGATCGTGCCTGGCTACGTTCTCACCTTGTTACCTCGAAAATAAAACGGGAAGAGAGACGCGAATTCCGGCGGCAGCGACAGGCCGACGCTATCAAAATCTTTATGCTCCCCCCGGCCCCCGACTTTGTAACGGTCAATAATTATTTCAAATTTTACGATCGTTTAGGAATCGCGGGCGCCATTTTTTTGCCCGGCTCCGTCGTAAATTTCACGTCATTTCGATCCAGTTCCGGGATGCGCGCGTTTCCGCGCAATCCGCAATCTTGCGCGATCGCTTGCTACTTTTAATGTGCCGCTTTATTTCATCTGCCAGCCATATGGTGAGTAGAGCTTCCGCGTCGGATACCGAGGATACGTACCTGGAACAGAAAAACGAACACTTGGGTCAGACAAGACTGTCTTTGTTGTAAAAAAGTAGGGGGGGGGCGATTTCGAGCAAAAATGGTCAATCCCAACGCGGCACGTGTACCGTTTTATCGCACTTTTCGTCGTGGTTTTAGAGGCGACCCGCTCTTCAAAGCTTATTTGACACTTTCATACACGAGCGGATATCTCGTGACCCATAAGGGATATCAAAAAATGTTTCCATCAAAAGTTATGAGCTCCGCGAGGGATCGCCTCTGGCGCGAAAACGATCCTCTCGCGCGAGCGAGCAAAACGAAGCTCGCCGATTTCACGTCGCACGCACTTGCGAGCTACGACAGTTAGCGCCCTCTCTTGACGCTTCTTCGATCGGAAATGACGATCGAAATATTCCTGACTTTTTCCAATCAGTTTCCCGCAATTAGTGTCACCGAACGGCAAAGCAACGTCGACCCGCTTCTAGGTTAGGTTGACGCAAAATTATATCCATTACTCTTCCAAAACCTCGCCGTCGCTGTCTCGCGTAATACTTATAATTACACTATCCGAGCCTCAATTCCAGCGCCAATTACCCGGAGATTACATTTTCGCAGACGAAATTACGCGTCTCTTTGTGCCCGCCTAAAAAGACGACCTTAATTCGTGCCGATCCGGGACGTCGCGCCGTCGATAGGCATCAGCGATTAAGCGGCGCTTCCCGCGCCCGAAAACGCGCCATTGTGCGCCGCGGGCCCATTTTTTTCGCGTCCAATAATCTTACACTTTTAATTGCGCCGTAATTAAATTGCGACTTGGCGCGTGAGAGAAACGTGGCAGAGACGGTATATCAACGGACCGTACAATGTTAAAAATCTGGTGTGAATTCTGGTGTGAAAACAGTTCGTATCGTGAGTTAAAAAAGTAGTATAAATTGCACTGTTTCTTATCGGATTCTCATCAAAATCAGATAAAAATCCGGTGGCATTTAATGTTTTTATGTTTTTTAACAAAGTAACAATTAAATTCGGATTAACCAGTTACGCCACTGTGAAAAGTATCCATTTTTTAAGAAACATTTTTTAATGTACTAGTGTATGTTATATCGACAGTACGTGTCTTCTGACACCGAAATCATTTACACCTGACACTTCGAAGTTTCGAACAGTTCAATTCCGGAAATTTTTAACAATGTACGAAATGTAATGCCCCGCGTCGTAATACCGAGAAGTCCGGACTCGCGTGCGACCGTAGCTCATCGGAAGACCGGTGCCGGGCGATAAAAGCTATCGGTGGCCCTTGTTTTAATATCCGGTGCAGCCCAGCGCACACGTATCCGCCATAAACTCGAAATATTTATGCCGAATGTGCATTGTAAACAACGCGCGTCGCCATTACCAGTCATTTTCATGGTCCCGAGATCAAACGGCCTGATATTTACGCTCGGCGTCGCGCTAAGCGTATCTATGAACCACGAGGGTCGCGAGGGCACTTCAATTCAAGTCGCTTTTTTCGCTCGCTTTCGGACGGGAACGCGCCGATGGCTTCATTAATCGCTGCGCCCTTGGTGCACTTGCTTCTGCCTCGGATAATCAAATCTAGGCTATTACATGTCAAACGGAGGATGGAGCTGTGGCAGGAAGAACGCGGGAGATTTTATTTGTCTGACAGGTTTGGGGATATGAAATGCTGTTAACAAAATCCCTCACTAAATACTGAGAGAAATTCATTACAATACGTTTCGTCAAACTCATGTTCTCGATTGATAATTTAAACCAAATCAAACATAGTGGTTCTTGAATGACAGCGACAAATCAGACCCACTCTAACAAATTTGCTTGACAAATCTCGAAATTCGGAGAAAGTTGAATCCAATTTCAGACACCTATGACTAAAATAGTTCGTACGTGTCCAAATATAAGTACATTCACATATGTACTGTCCGGATGTCATACATATCTCAAATCCAGTTACTAAAAATCTAACCCACTGAATTATAGAATATAGTTCCCACCAATAGAACTCAAAGAAAACTTCGTTTTTTTCACAAAACCTGCAAAAGTATAGAAAAAGAGGACTATATGTAAGTCGAAAGAAAGTTTAAAATACAGTGTATGAAAATGTTTTGATAAAAATGTGAACAACTCTAACATATAAATGAAAAGGTTGCATAAATCTGTTACTTGTTTCCATTTTTATTTACCATTTTCGCAGGGGTTACATAGAATCACATTTGCGTATACTTTTTTTCCGTGCAAAATTTGCTTATTGTCCCTTAAGTTATACCCTTCAGAGAAAAATGTGTACGAGGTGAAATGACACGATTCGAGGACCTCCTTCCCACGTCTGGACACTTTTTGTCCAGGCAAAAAATTCGGGCGGACGAATCGACCACACGAATTGACCATTAAAACCATTATTACGAGGATAATAAGTCTCCGAAGTGGACTAACGACGGACGAGGGTCGTCCGTAATCTGCGATATTACGGTCCGGCTGTTACGATATTCCATTCTGCGGACGGACGTTTACGAGCCGCGGACGTTATAGCTGCGTGCTGCAGATTCACGTGCCAGTCGCCCCCTAGTGGCACGGCCCTGGGCGCGACCACCTTTGATCAATGTTTGCGTTGTCTCGCACGTGATAATGTCCTGAGTGTTGTCCCAGTCCAGTTCGCCCATCAATGACGTTGAATTGTTGTTGCGCAATAAAGATCCCCTCGCAAATTTGCTTCCCGCTGTCTGTACGTTGTAACGCCAACTCAGTTTCGGCGCTCGGCGAATCGTGAAACGTTCGCGATTGTTTCTTCGTGAAATAAAGCAAAGTTACAATGCTTTTTTCAAGTTTGCCGAGGCTAATCAACAGTTCTCGAGCCTCAAACAGGCGGCGCTGCGCACCGACTTTTGTCGAGCGGCGCAGGTAGCCAAATTGGCCACTTTCATTATCGACTCGCAATGATGCGAACAAAAAATTCGATTCCGAGCAAAAATGAGTCAAGTCACTTTTTGCAGGAAAAAAATCGGCGATTTTCGTGTACATTCAGCCACGGCCGAGATGATCAACGCCCCCCTTCGCAGGTACCCGGGTGAACCGAGAAAAAAAAGTCGCCCAAAGTCCAGGACCTTTCTTGATCTATAAATCAAGAGTCAGCGTGTAATCTGATTTTAATTAAAATATGCGCGACCGTGAAGCATTTTAAAAGGGTGTGCTCCTTCTCTCCCGAGACTCGCCCTCTCTCTCGCTCCCCCGTTTCCCTCCTTTTTGCTCTCGCGCTCTGCCCCCTCCCCACAATTTTGGTTCTCTCTCCACTTGTGCCCCTCAATCTAGACGTTCCCCTTTTTTGGTCGGCCATGTAGGTACTAATCATAGTGTAAGGTATACTATGTAAAAAGCGCGGCGAAATTTCTCGTTGGGGAGTAATTTCCCCTCACGCCTATAATTCACGCGCGTGTCTGTCTCGGGATTGGCTGCGTCGTCCTTTCTTGCCGCTTTCCTTTCGCGCGTTTCCGTCGCGGCGCTATCTTCGGCGCCGCGAAGGAAAGCGTCGCCCGGAGAATTCCTAAAATTCCACAACGAGCTTGGCATGGCAACGAGCCGCGATTTTTCGGCTTGGGCGCCCGATCGATCGATAATTTCGACGTGACTATTCAATTCGACGCGCGATAAAACGGGCGAATTAAAAAAGGAGCGCGGCAAACTGCAGTCACGTTCTTTATCCGCGATTCGGAGGACAATGTGCCTTCGCTTGTTTCGCAGTGTATCGCCCGTTTTTTCGTGCCGTTATTTCCGCACGCGCTTTCGGTTATAGGGCATCGAATTCATTGGCCGACATATCCGCCCAGTATTCTTGCCGGCTATTGTTATTTATGAGACGATCTTTGGGGGTCACGGGGGTATCTGAAAGATGATGAATTTGCTTCAGAGGATTGGACAATGAATTTGGAAAATTGCTGCCATCGTTATTATTCGTAATGATTTGCACAAAAATAATAGTTCTACATTAAGAAAGGCGTTGGGTTGTAAATTAGCTATTATTCAGTGAATACAAATTGTAAAATTTCAATTTGCCAATTTGTCGATCATATCCATGAAATGAATAAAAAAGTCTATCGTACATTTTTTATGTCAAGAAATGAACTAAATTGGATATGTTCTGACATCTTTAATTCAGCTGATAAAAAGTGTTCCTTTATCTTTATCAAAGGAATTTTTAATTAATTATCATAATTACTATTACAGCTTTCAGTGTGCCAACTCGAGCTTGAAATCAATAATTAAAAAATATCTACGAGAAACGTATTTCACGCAATGTAACACGCATATAATGAAATATGAATTTCGCTGCGGCGTATAAATTGCGAAATATTAAAATGGCGAATTTTTTCATGAATACGTAAAAGTTTCAAATGGCTTCGGCTGCGCGAAAATATGCGAGGGTTCGGGCGCGAGGAAGAACGCCACTACGACTTTTCCATTTAGCTCAAATGCCGCGCGGATAGCCATTTGAACTGCCCTCATCCAATCTCGTCGACAACAATAACAAACGCAAATGTTAGCTCGCTAATTACGAAAAGTTGGCTCGTAAAAAATCTTCGAAACGTACAAGCGTTTAATCGATAATTTATGTAACGGTTAGCCGGGGTTCTGTACGTGTTCAAATAAGTGTAATTTCATTTGTTTCCGTTCCGATTATTTAATCGATCGCGCTGAATTATTAATGGAGGAAATTGAATAAAATGATCCAATTATTCGTTGACGATACTGAAATTACACTCCTTGCGCGGATTTCGTTCGTTACCCGCCAGTAAGTCACTACGACTGCACCGAGAGCAAAATTCCGACAACCGAACAGAAAGCGGTAATAAACTGCGACTACATTTACCCGCCGACCCTTTTTCGTCCATTTTTGCTCGCGCGGTAATACATTTCCATTCGCAAAACATCCTTCGTGATTTATTGGCTTGGCCGAACGGAAAAAGAATCTCCAATTTGAAATTGTTTTTCGCGCAATATGAGAACGGATAAAAATCACGGTCTAATACCATCAGTCAGCGCTGAAGAGACGAAATCAAAATCGCGCGCGGCGACCGGAATCGGCGTTTTATTTCGTCGGCGACGCGACGGACACACGTGTTACGTATGACGCGTTGAAACGACATTACGACTCCGGGCCGGAAATCGACGAGAGCGATTTACCGACGAAAGTTTTGCGCCCGGAGTTCCGGGCAAGAAAGCGGCAAAGTGGATCAACCGACAGACCGACGTCGGATTCGCGCGAAACTTTGTTCGCCGCTACTTCGATGGAATATTCAACGACAAACGCCGAATCCGGACGTCCACAGTCCACGGATTTCACGCACTTATTTGTCCCTTTGTTTGTCCGGCATCATTCGTACTTTCGTACTCGAGATCGCGCAGAAAGGCAAACCTACTTTCGCGTTAATCCGCAGACATAAAAATTGTTTTGTAAACGGTGAACTGCAAATAATGTTATTCCCCCGAAATGCAGTGTATTTTACCATACCGTATGGTACATTTTCCTTGGATAGCTATGGAAATTTTATTGAGAGTGTTACAAATTTACATCGGGAGAGAATACACCGAATTTAACCTACGGTAGAATTGACTAATCTTATAATAATTGTTTGTCAGTGTAGTTTAAGTTGAATGATACGTCAAAACTTGTTTTGGCCATCAGATGGCGTTCGACATCTTCAACCCCGCAAGTACCCATTTCGGCTCCCAAATTCACGGTCATCGAATTAACGATGCGCAAATATAGCTGATTGATACGATCACGGGAAATTAATGAAGTAAGATAAAAAGCGCGCGGGGCATTCCACGAAATAACGGCCCTTCGCCGCAACTTTTACAAAATTTATTACACGAGCGATCATTTTTATAATGCATGCCATTTCGCTTAACCAAACCGCATCTCCGCCGAGCGCGTCATTAATGTAAAACACTTTTTACAACCGTAATTTCGCGCATTTACATAATGTTTGCCGCGTCAGGCCGAGCGCGCCGGAAGAAAAGCTGCCCCCTTAAAAATGCATTTCGCGGGGAAAAGCCGTGTACCGTTGCCTGTGATTGCGCGTCGTCCTGTTCGGGCAGCGTCTTGGCCATATGCAGACGCGCGCTCGTGACACCTGCTCCTCGGTCGCGGCCATCACTCAGACCATGTCGGCCACCGCGCTGCGCGTTTATCTGCCAGGCCGATTAATTTTACGGTTAATAAATTGCCAGGAACGCGGCGCCAATTTTCACGCAAAGCTAAAGTGTGGCTAAACGGAGGTAGAGTAATGACAATCCTTTAAAAAATTAGCAATAGGTTTTCTAAGGTACGAAATTGGACTGATAGCTGAATAGTATATTCTGCGACAAGGGATGGAAGTTGAAGATTTTCAATTAGAGAATTTTAAGGGATGACAGCACTAGTTGGAACACTGACATACACTGAGAAAACTAAGTTGTAAAAGTTACCACTTTAGTAACTAAAGTAGTAATTTTTGCACTTAGTTTTCTCAGTGTAGCATAATTTTTGGCCTGCGAAGAAAGATATTCTAAGCAAGCTGAATGAATTCAGAAACTGCATAATTTCCACGATGAATTCTGATAGTTCAATTCAAGATGAAAGAATTCCTGTCGAAACGATGTAATAATTGATCAAAGATTCGCAAGGTCTCATAAATAGAAAAAAAACTGTAGAAAATCAGTTTAATATTAATTATCGCTGCTTTACTGTTATGAACTAAAAATGTCTCTCCCTGCCTATTGGAATTCCAGTTTCGCATGTTCTGCGAATAAACATTTTTCTGCCGTTTTATTACTAATTAAAATTCATTGATTAAAAAAAGTTATCGAAGTCAATGCCATCGATGTATCACGATGATGAAAAGAGTACTACGAAGTCATCAAAATAACACCCCATAAAGTTGTGGCATCGTGCAAGAAACATGAAAAAGTCCTAACTGCGTCGCAACTCTCAATAAATCAAAGTGAAAAAACAACAGCGCAAAGTGGAGACAGAGTCGCGCGGAAAATAAGAAGTTGTAATGCATTTTTGAGCATCTCCTTTGCGAATAACTCATTTCCTAAATAAACAGTAATTACTCGTTTACTCGAGCCCGTACTCCGGTTAATGAAAATAAATCAATTGCGCTCCATTAATAAGCGCGCTTCACGTCGGGCGCAAATAGAACGAACGGGGGACACAAAACCTCGCAATTCGAGTAACTCCTCGGACGCGTTTTCTTTGCTGGAATAGAGCAGCGCCAGGTGAACGCTCGCGATAGCCGTCGACGTAATGACAGAGATGTATCGCGTCGTCTCGGGACGCGGCGAAAATAAAACGGCGACGAAGTTCAGACAACTTAAAAGGAACGAAATCAGCGAAATCAACATTCTTCGAAATAAGATCAACGGTAAGCTGGTGTGCCGGATTTGTGATTAATCGGTATTTAGCTGGCGATTAAATAAAGCGAAAGCGAATGCATTGAATGGTGCAATGTGTGAATTTAGATGATGCAATTTCAATCGACTTCGGTTGTTTAATTCGCAGAACGTTGCAATTTATTTTTCTACATTTTTGGCGATTAACATAAACGACGAGATGAAAATATGAATATTTTAATCCGAATGGCAGTCGGAAAGCCTGCAAAACGTTGCAATCATCATCGAAAGCCCAGATGACCTCCTTCATTTTCGCGTTTGTCAAACCCGAAATATGCCGAAAGTCAAAATATCCCATTTCCTGAACTTAAATGAAATGGTAACATCCAAAATCGTGTGTTTAATTTTAAAACACGCCGGTGTATATGCAAATCCCGATCGAATCCAATATAAACTTTCAATGCGTCCATATTTAAAGTTCTTCACACTTAATACATCCAAATTCGCGCGGCCATTGAATTATTCAGCTTCGCGTCCAAACATCAAAAACCTCATCATTGCGCATAGTGACAAATTCGACCCGCAAATTTCGGCGAATTTACATTCACCCGGCCAGACTTGAATTCGAAAAAACTCGTGAATCCGCGTTTGAATTTCCGTCTCGGAATTATAATATCCGCGACGAAATTGTGTCGACTTTGCGGGCGGCCAATCGAAAGCGTTCCGTCATTCAGCGACGAAAAGACGAGACAAAAATAACGTGTCCCTAATGCGCGCTTGTTAGAATGCACGCTCGACGAGCTCGAGAAGAGACGCGAGGGAAAAAATTGAGAGAGCTGGATACGCGACCCAGAATCGTTACGTCACGAGAGCCCGATAAGCGCGGCCCTTTTTGCTCATTGCGAAAGTAACGTGCGTGGCCTTGTGTATAAGTCACTCTCAGACACAGACACACACACACGAGTGCGCGTACACAAATGCACGAACAGACACAGGAACGCGGCATTGTCATTGGTTGCGGTGTGTAGCATGCTGTGCAACAAGGCATCTTCGGACGGAAAAGTGCGCGATTCGATGGACAAGACGCGGCCAGAATAGCCGGTGTTTTCATTGATTCAAAAGAAAGTTGGTAATGGAATAAAAACGCAGACTAAAGACGCGTAATAAGTTGCGCGGCATTGTCGCGACAATGATACTCGGGGCCGGGGCTAATGCCGCATTTGCGATGCAGATTTGCATTCGTAAAGCGGCGGCGAAAAAAGCGAAAGGTCGGGCGTTAATGAAGCTGGCGCATTGTTCGGCGGCTTTCGAAGTTCGCCGTGAAAACTGAAGAAAAACTAATCCAATTCCGGCGTTAACGAAGGGGTTGGCTGGAATTGTGTTTTGCCATGTCTCCGCGACGATAAAAATTGCGCCGCAAAAAGGGTTTGGGTAAAATATTTTGTCCAATGTTGATGAAACATCGATCGAGCCGAAAGTGAGATGTAATTTGATCAGAATTATCCCTTTGCATTTGAGAAAAATAATCAAGGTAACAGTCACAATTATTATGATCAAGATTACAATTAGCAGGGACAGATGGACAGCTATTTAGGGTAAAAAATGTTACCACAATTGCGTTATATACACTAATAGCGTAGAATATTTTCTATATATTTGAAAAAAATATGTAGTAAATATTTAATGTCACATATTTAACGGCTAAACAATATTCTGTACACATTTTTAAATATTTATAAATATGTATACAATATTTTACCAAAAATATATAATTTCGTAAATATACTGAAATATTTATATTTACGAAAGTATACATTTTTAACATTGGATATTCAAATATTTTTTAAACATTTGAAGCATTTTAAAATATTTATAAAATATCTACTACATATTATGCGCTATTAGGGTATATACTTAAAGTTTATATGCAGAGTTTAGTTTAATTAATCGCAATCTGCTCAGTACATGAATATAGTCAATTAAATAAGTAATTTTTCCCTATGTGGTGGACACAGTGTCCAACAGTTATTTCGAAACACTGATTTAAAAATTGTTGGTATATTTTCTGTACCTTTCATTACGTTTATATAGAATTATAATTAATAACATTTTTGTAAGATCCAGCTTATAGAGCAACGCGAACTCCGACTTGCTTCTTATTATATTCTTCTCATTCTAGATCTCATCAAGCAGTAGCTGTCTATATTTGTACTTTTTGTATTGTCTTGATTATTATTTCAGAAATGCTTTTGATAATTAAACGACTAAC
This sequence comes from Ceratoteleas bidentatus, assembly GCA_022817645.1. Classification (NCBI taxonomy): domain Eukaryota; kingdom Metazoa; phylum Arthropoda; class Insecta; order Hymenoptera; family Scelionidae; genus Ceratoteleas; species Ceratoteleas bidentatus. The sequence continues at coordinate 51,275 of JABFPB010000027.1, forward strand.
ACAGAGTTATTATTTTCTTTTCTTCTTAGCTTTCAGTCTTTTAATAGTAAAGTCAACCCCCGATGTCGTCGAACTATACATAAGAACTGAGTGGGTACAAACAATTTTACCTATCAAGTTTTCAATGGTCACTACATTACAATGTATTCCAATTTTTAAGGGTTATGTCAAGATTCTTAAGTTGGTATTATTGTTTTACTAATGCCTTTATTAGCATTGTTATTATATTCCTTTAAAATTAGTATGTTCCTTTAAATTCGCTATTAATAAACTCTCGGCCGTAAAAAAAAGTCCTCGTTTTTTACACTCACTTATTGCCAATTAATCCTGATTCGCTCAAACAGTAATTCAGAACGTGACGTATTCCCAGTTTTGCATTCAAATACTCAACAAATTATTTGTTTATCTGCCCCTATGCCTCGCGCAAACTTTTCACGAAATCAGCGTTTTAGGCGCAGAAACCGATCGCCGCTTGTCTCCCGGGCGAATCTCGTAAACGACAGCCGGCGATCGCTTGGCCGATAAGCCTCGCGCGCTCGCAAATTTGCTCGCGCGGTAATGCCAGCAATCCGCGGCCCGATAGCGCTCATTTATTTTAATCTGCGATATTAATTTGAGGGGCACGCTGCGGGACTACAATGTAATTTCAATAACGAGTCGGTGCGGCCGGTTGTCGCGCTCGAGGTGCTGCCTCGGCGATCGATCGGACGGATCGGGGCTGACGCGATCGTGCGAGAATCGCCGATCCTTGGGTCGATCGCGCGAGCGATAGGCCGTAGCCGGACGGCGCTTCGCATTAAATATGCGGCAGCGCAAAGACAAATTGCGTTTTAACCGCGAGCCCCACTCGATAGGGGTAATATAATAACCTAATAAAAGTGATTGATACCGGCCGGCTGCGATATATATTGCCGATGGCGATCGCCGCGCCACCGCGGGATACGGCGGCGGCTCATCTCAGGCGACGTTCGACGTTTCTTGTCGATGAAAGCTCGGAAAAGGGGGTCCTTGAACGAGGCCGCGGCGTTCACTTTTTCGAGGTAGACGAACTGCGAGGCGCAAACGAGGTTACGGATTTTCTGCTGGCTGACCTTGAACTTCCAGGTTCAGCCGTTTTTCAGCCGATCGGTGTCGTAACGGATGACGTTCAGCTCGAAAAATCCTACTAGCGGCGGATAGGCATGCGGAATCCGAAGATTCGTCGGCGAAACTGGTTTCGATGGAATTTTTGCAGCGAATTTTGATTGAAACGCAGCAATGTAAATATCGAAACGGAGAGACAGATCTATTTCCCGATATATGGGTGTTTAAATTGTGGTAGGTAAACAGGAATATATTAATTCCGACATTTCAATCGAAATAGCCCGACAGCGAATCGATCGGGATTGAAAAATGTGGTTCCTGGACGGGAGTAGGTTAATCCATTCAGTCAGTTTGGATACTTAAAGTTAAACACCCTATATCTCAGCAGCCACTAAACCAACAACCGCCGGAACTAACGAATCCGGCGTCAACCGATTCTTTCCGTAACTCGCAGCATTCGCATAATCTTCCAACTCGAACTTCATGAACGCAACCAATGCAAATACATACAAACACCAATCCCAAATTCCTGCGATCCGAAACTTTCCCTAATTAAACACCACTTACTCCGGAAACAAGCGGGCCAATAAAAACGCTTCCCCGTCACCTAATCGATCTCCGCTACAAAGATACCAACGCCACCAACAATCGTCATAATCAATTCGGCGAGACCCATTTGCCGCGTGACTCGGCGATAAGCGGCATCAAATATTAACCCCGGAAATCTCTATTAAACGTCCGCGCCGAGATCGGCAAATAACTCCCGCCGAAATCCATTTAACGAGTACTCAAGACCATCAAAAATTGAAGCACGCCTTGACTCGCCCTCGGCCTTTCCCGCGCGCACTTTTACGTTTTCGCCACTCGAGCGTCCCCAGACACTTGTTTTCCCGCTCCATAAATAATCAGAGTGTTTATTATTTGTCGAACCGGGCCCTCCAAGTGGTCGCGACGAAACCCTCACATTAGTTGGACGCGCGAGCATCCGCTGATTGGCAGCGCTTTGGAGCCAAAAGGGATTACGCGGTCGACCATTTTCCGTCTTGCTCGGCTCCCTCCGTGCCAACGATATACTACTCTGCGTTTGTATTCGCCGTGTCCCGGCTTCCAAATAAGACACGTACAAGGCGCTCCAATTTCAGCTGACACCTGCGTTTCTCGTAGCAGCGAGCGTTTCTCGTGCTACGTGAACGCGGAAAGGAACCGGGGTAGGGGGGCGAAGGTTCGCCGCGCACGTATACATCTGTACGTCGTGTACGGTAGACACTCTGCAGCGACGGCTGCGAGCGTTCGCGCTAGATTTAACGACTGCGGTGGGAAGACCTTTAATTCCGACGTCTTTCGCGCGACGTCTCCTCCTTCATCCTCCGTTACCTCTGACGTATTCGAAAATTTTCACAGCCAGACGACGAAACGTGAAGTGCCTCGGCAACGAGCGCGGATTCGACATGGTCGAATCCGCGTCCCCGAGTTCGACTGCTTTTTACGCTCGGACCCCACCGATGTTCGACAAATTTGAATCGTAGGTATTGACGGGCTACGCGTGTCTGCTTGGGCGTTGGAAGAGGAGGATCCCGGGATTTGGACGTCTGAAGTAGCCGCTTGGGTAGGGGGAATGGAAAGTGTGTCTGTCTGATTTTGGGAACTTGGAGGATTGATGGATACGGGTCTAAATGCTCGATGGAAAGTGTGGAATAGAGGTTGACCAGTTAGAAAATGAGGGACCGGGACACGGCGTGTTCACCCCGAGACAATTTATGAGCGCCTTCACTCAATGCGCCCATGATTCAAGCGGAATGAGTTCTCCATCAAAGCCCCCAGAACCAACATTTAATTTCCTGGTGCCGGCGATTTATCAACGCGCCGCGTCGTTAAATATCCAAAAGCACATCCAAATTTCATCGAACCGCTTATTCTGAACTGCTTCATTGTCCGTTGGCCGCGGTCCAAGCGTGCCGATGTAACCCGATGACCTGACGAATTTGACGATTAGCGCGCCACCAAGTGGCCGCCGAGGGCCATAAAAAGCGCGGCTTTACGAGCGCAGGCGACACGGCCCACCCTCGCTCCGACTCCCACTTTGCGCCAAAAACTCAATCCCCGCGCACCGAAACATTTATTTCCGAAAGATAATCGGCCGAGGCACGGAATCGTCCTCTCGTATCGAATCGCTTTAAGATTTGCGAAGCTCGCCGCGCTATAAATTACGGCCCGACTCCCCGGGCGCTATCGATTCGATAGGCAAAGAAAGAAGGACCGGCCGGAATAATGGTTACGAGTGCTAAAGGCGAACCGCGGGAATTACTCACGCCCATTGGCTCGCTCGATCTCAATCGCGCGATATCTGCGCTACGTGCAAATATAAGTATGGAGCCACGTCTCACGGTGCGTACACGCCGAATAAGGCCGAACAGACGGAGTGCGGGGAAAGAAAATGTTCATTGTATGAATTCGATAAAAATAATTTTAATGTTTTTGCATAGATAGACTAACTTGAGTACAGTGAGGAATGAAGCTACGTAAATTGTAAAATCGAGAAAAGTTAACGTTAATCTGACAGTTCTAATCTATTTTGGGTTAATAATAATAATAATATAATAATAATAATAATAATAATAATAATAATAATAACATTTTAGCATTAGGGTTGATATTACACTGTTAGCGTGAGTAAAAGTACACTCTTAGAAATGTCCTATTGTCACAGCAAGAACTCTTCTGCGAGAAAAGGAAAATCACTTCGTTTACAAAATGACTTGCCCTGCTCTGGCAGAATGAATTCATGCTGTCACACCCTCAAAATTTGTGTGGCTGAATGTTGCTGTATAGAATAAACATAACCTCACTATGTAATGCGAAAATACTAATATAAATGTGGTTTAATTACGTACCATAAAAAGGTCTACACATTGACAGTAAATAAACATCACATTAAAGATATTTTCATCAATAACATATCTTTAAAGTGTACATAAACTGAGATTTATGGCGTACATGCTTACGTGCCTACTTCTGTCACAACAAATTTGTCATGCTGTCATAGAAAGAAAGTCATTCTGCCGTGATCATTCTGTTGCAGAATAAATTTCATGTTCTGACAGTAGGAATCTCTGATAGTATGGAAATCTTGCTGTCACAGACAGAAAATTTCTAAGAGTGTATTGCTGTTGGTAACAGTATCCTTTTTAATTTTTAATTAGTACTAGTATTTGTGTTGAGTTAGTTAGGACCAGTATTAGTGCTTCTGATGCACATAATAGTTTCGGCGTAGACCGAAAAAAGTCAATCTGTAAACAGTGTTAGTGTTAGTAACAGTCTTACTGTTAGTTTATTCCCTTCTTACACTGTAAAAACTCTGCAACGTTGAACGTCTTAATTAAGACACTCGGCGTCTTATTTAAGAAGTTTAGTGTCTTACTTAAGACGCTTAGGCGTCTTATTTAAAACGCTCAGCGTCTTAGTTAAGACGTTTAGTGTCTTAAATAAGTCGCCAAGGGTCTTAAATAAGATGCCTAACTTTTCCCAGTTTTTGCAGTGTAACGTCCGTAACGATCGTAAAAATCTTCCTGATACCAATTTTGTTCGTATTAGCTTCAATGTTGAGAAAAACAATATTTCTATTATTGAGTAACATTGTTCACGTTAATGGTAATTAGAAACAGCTTTAGAGTTAATAATCTTCGTAACAATCGCAACTGACTCTACATAATTAATATAATTGCAGCTCTTTATTGATTAAAATCAACAGAAACTTGATCTGAATCATCTAAAATTATTAACTTGGTTATCACGTCTACAGTGTGACCTAACCGAACTCTTAAATCAGAACTCCAATTTGTTCGGCATCATTTGTCTCAAATTTATATACACCAATCTTCCATTCCTTCTCTCAACTGAAACCTTCAGTCATCTCAATTCAGACAATATATCCCAGTGTTTTAACGTTGATTCCACCGTTTTGCAAATCCGAACAACACCAGTTTTCATCCATCAAACAAATTTCCGACGAGGTATTGATTTTCCGGCGAGGTCCTCCGGATGTGAGCGTCAATCCGGCGAATCAACGTAGAATCAACGTTGCATCGAGGCAAATGGCGTCAACTTGGCTCAGTCCCGTTGCGCAAGATCGACTGAAATTCGCTTTGGGCCAACGCAATCACGCCGGGCTTTCATTATCGGCGGTATTTGTGTTGCGAGCGCGCTACGGGCAAACACGGCGCGGAATTGATGGCGGCTTGTGCGCCGGTACGTCACGCCCGTGCGCTTCTGCGGATCGGACTGTGATTAAATCCGCGTCATGTCTTCGCAAACGACGCTGCCGCGCTAATCCGCGCAAGCCGTTATTAAAAGATGTGGACCGTCGTTTAATCCGAAATGCGCGATACGTGACGGGTTTACGATGCGCGGCCATTCATCAAGTTTTACGGCCCGGCAAAAAATGTGCCGCCTGTGCGCGCGGCTACTTACACGATTGTCGGTCGATGGGCCGTTCGGACGGGCATACGTACCTGCAACAAAAAAACGAGGCAAATATTAATAACGTCGCTTAATCGCCGAGAGTCTCGAAAAAAAAACGCCAATAAAAGCGCTGAACCTTATTCGCAGATCCTAATTTACAGTCGGTGTGTCCCAGAAAAGCGTTTTAGTGGCAGCAATTCAGTTTTGCAATTGAGACATGTAGCGAATTTAATGGAAGATGCATGTATATGATGTATTCTTATATGTATGTAGAAATATTCGTATAAATGTTTATAAATATTGACTTTAATATTTATTAAACGTTTATATGGCTTGGAGTCTGTTATGTAACTGAAGTATGGCTATCCCCTTCTAAAATGTGTCTTCCCCCACCCCAAAAAAAAACAATAAAGATCATGATACTCCATGACTAATAGACCGAAGCAAATAGCAATAGGGGAATACCTAGTGCCATTTACAGATTATCGATCAATGCTTTAGAAAACGCAGTTTATACATCGAGCTCTCATTGTTCGATCGAGTCCAACATTCGAATCGGTCATTAACTCCTCGTATCCCACTCGGCTACTTGTAGGCTTGCGGAACACGTTCTGGCATTGTGCGAGTTAGATGCAGCTGCCGGGCGCATCCGAGGCAGGTGGGTCGTCGCGAGACAATATCACTACGGAGCACGGTCGTCGTTAATTAGCGATCTTTCGCGTCGTCAAAACGAGTGGGTGGCCGGATCCGGGCACACAATGAACCGAGGAATCAATTCGCCGTTCGTCAGAGCGTGCGTGCCACCCTGCTGAAAAATGTGCAAATACGTCGAGGGTGCGTTCAAGCCCGCGACATTGGACACCTCGGCACAATGACCAGATGATCCGATTCGGACGTTGCACAAAGCATTTTGAGAGAAAAGCAATTTGACAAGCTGTGTCGCAAGGCCATCGCCTATCCTACAAACTTATCCTGCTGTTTCACGTTAGGGGTGAAGAGTTCCATAAATCCCAACGACGCAATCCTGACTCAATTACACCTTACTGTGACCTTCGACCTGCCTTCTCCTAGCATTATTCCAACGTCACCAAAAGCAAAAACAGTGACTTCCAAACAAGGAGGCTAACGAAAACCTAAAATTGCCAAAACAATTGGTACTCCTTCCACCATCTCGATCCTTGATGTACCTACCAGTTTCTCTCGTGTCTTTCCTACTGCGGCTGGATTTCCCACTCTTTTTTCTAGTAGTGATACCCTTCTCTATCTCTTCCTCGCGCCAGCTCTCTCTCCCTCCCTCCTTCTATCCCCCCAGAGGTACGGCCGCACTCGGCGAACGGTAACGCTGAGTCCTTCGTCGAGCCGAAGGTTAAGCTCAGCGTAGCCGTTATTCGCATTGAACAGTAGTAGGTTCAACGCTCTCCCGGCTTATAACCCGAGCAGTATCGCGCGCGGGATCGGCGTTCCGGCGCGCTCGCGGCGACGTCGCGTTTTTCGCGTCGTCGCGGCGCGCGTTTGAATGAACCGCGCGCTGAATCGCATAGCTTGCGACGCCGAAGTGGATCGCAGACGTGAAGCAGCGGAGCCAATGCACTGTGTCCTTTAAATAGCGTCTATTCATAGGCCAGTTCATTCATTCTGTCGCGCGGTCCGCGAGTATAAATACGTCCAGGCCACCTGTCTCCTTAATCCCGCGCGGCTTTCACGAGCACGCGTGCCGCGCCGGATGCGGACCAAGACTAATGGGAGGAAACTAATGCCGGCGCCGTGACGCGCTTCGACCGGTGTCGTTCGGCTAGCGCCTCGCCGCGGGCCCTTTGTTTTCTGCGCCCGCGATAAATCCTTCCGAAATTTGCATTCGCGCAGACTAAGTCAACGGAGACGGCGCCCGAGTTCACCTGAATAGCCGAACCTATTCAAATGACCGCGCCCCATTTCCATAACGCCGGGTCCGCTTCGATCGACAAGATCGGGGACAACCCGAATCCGTTGTAAGAGAAAAATTGGTGTCTGGGAGTTTGATGTGGTGGCTTTTATGCAATAGGTGTACTAGAAGAATGCAGGAAAGAGTAAAGTAGGAGAAATTGTATGTTTATTTGAAAGTACATGCCATGCTGGAACTGTATTGATGTTGTATCATTGTATCATTAGGTACAATGTTTATACCGATACGTACTGTCATAAGTCAGAAATCAGAAATATAAAAAGTTGAAGTTATACTGAAGTTGGCAGTTTTTCTCAGACTTTATTCGCAATCTGATTGGTCCGATTCAAATTTTGGAATTTTCGGCTATCAAACTCGAATGACAACTAAGGATAATCCTATAATAAATATAACGATCCCGACCCAGATGGGCGCGAAGCGCACATTAGGATTCCTTGTATTATGAAATTCTAACATCGTCAAAACCTCTGCACAAATGATTGCATCGAAGGAAAACTGGTTGGTTGGTATACTTTCCAAGAGTTCCAACATCAGAGACAGTGCTAGACCATTTTTCCGGAAGAAAGGGGACGATCCTAATTTGGGACCCCAGAGACTTCAAGGTTGGAAGGAAACGGTGCGGACAATTTCTCGACCAGATCGTATCTCCCTCCGGATTCGTTGGTAATAACTGCGGCGGGCGACTGTTGATTGGGTTTGACAGGAACTAATTAAATCTATTTAGGTCTGTCGGGGTCTATTAGGCGGATCAGATCGGGTCGGACTGGACACGGAATTTTCACCTATACCGATTGAGCCGACACGATAAGACTAATTGCTGGTGCAATGATTATTTATGCCGATTTGCGCAACGCGGTGGCGCTCGCGCAAAGGCTGCGGCGAAAGTCGTGCGTGCTCGGACGTGTGGGCACGCGGCCAAAGTTGCGCGAGGACGTCGCTTTCACGGATAGAGATAAATGGGCAAAAAGCCGGGCACGTCAAGCGGCCGCGGCAAAATTGCACGGAACAACGGCGCGAAACGAGGAGACGTGGCAGCTGTACGAGTTGTTTGGGGGACGTCTTATCTGTCGGTGGCAATGGTCCATTTACGGACGATCAAAGTTTCATTTAGTTTCGTAAATAAAATCGACCAGTCCGAGTAAGAAGTGGCTAATACAAACAACTTGTTTGATGACCCACTTAGGAATTTCAGTAAATACGTTTCCGATGGAGGCTGCTTTCGTGTATTCTTTTTCCTGCTGGTCATGTTCCTAATGCTGTCTGATGAGGAACTCGGATTCCTGGGACTTGGATTCAATGCATCTTCATTGGTATTCGAAGTGGAAATGGAATATAGGAAGTCTTTTTAGAGGAATGGTTGAAGGTGTGCAGTTACTTTGGTATTCGTGTGAAGGCGACATTACGTTGACAGGTATCGAGCTCGAATTTCGATAGGCCAAGGAAGAGTGCAACTCGTTGCGGCGCCATAATTAAACCATTCGATGTGGGAAACTGCGGGCGAATTCCGAAGCCGGACGCGTATCCGGTTACGGACTGATTACAGGCCGAGATCGGCGGGACGCTCTTCGGGCCCGGTCATTAAAGGGACCTGAACGCCGGCACGGTGTAGATGGGTACCGAACCCGATACGATTAGACGATTAGGCCATTGTGCGTTTTTTGCGCTCGACGCCGTTTGCTTCGTGCCTTATCTTGACCCGATCTGGGTCAGTCTCGAAACCCGATCCGATCCCGCAGAAAGGCATGTTCGGCGGCTGATTTTTATGCGACGTTGGGCGCCAATGCCAACACCTGTCATGTTATCGTGTTCCCGCGGCTGAATTTTCAATTCGACTTAACACTTATTGGGTGTTTTGACGTTAAGCAGCTCCCTGTCTGCGTTACGTGTTCATCCTAGCTGCCGTACATTTTTGCCCAGCATATTCGTCGACATTTTACACGGCTCGTGCAAATTTTAATAAACAACGTCAATTTTTTCTTCTGTCTCTTTGCACTCGAAAATTACGGGAAAAGCTTTCCCAAGTTTCCGGTGACAGTGGCGCCGCGGCGTGCAAATCCGTCGACACCCGACCGCCCCAAGACAGCAAAGCGCAGTGGCGTGAAGCCTCAAATTGAAGGAGCTCGTTCGCAAGCCGGTTAATGAAATTGCGGACGTATTAAGCGGGTCATCGGGCGGTCCTTAGCGCTAAAGGACGGCGCCGCATTAAACTCGACTGACCAGAGAAATTTCATTTGTACCAGCCATTTGCATTTGCGCGCCGCGCGTCGAAATTGGGCCTGGCGCCCGGCAGTAACCGTCGCGTAATTGAGAAACGCCAGCGTCGACTTCGGGACTTCCGCCGCGCTTTACCTTTATCTTGCTGAACAAACGTTCGATTCGTTCGCAGAGCGACAATTAAGGTCTCCCCGGAATCGCTACACGATTATTGCTCCTAACGAGACGACGGCACTCGAGGAGCGCGGGGCGGTGCGGGGGTGGAGGGGGGACGTTCGCGTCTCGCCGACCCGCTCTTCGCCAAGTTCCCGTTTAAGTGTGCTCGAGTTAATGGAACAAACAGCCACCAACTATCGCGAGCGCCGCGCCCGCCGGATTTTCGACCCGAGCAAACACCCCCGGATTAACGAATTGCAGGAGCGGCGGCCATTTTTGACCGGGTCAGCCTGATTTGAATGTTTGCGCGCTAATCGGGCCGCGCGCTAATTAGATGACCGTTGGCAGTGATCGAAACCGAGTTAAGGATGTTTGGGAATGTTTTTTGTTTGATCGACTGGAGTTAAATTATCGAAATTAATAAATGTCAAAAGCTCTGGAAATAGGGACATTGAACAGTTGTTCGGTTATCTATAACCTGGTAGTATAGTTTCAGATTGTAAATAAACCAGTTTTAAATTGCAGGGAGTATATTAGTGAAATTTTTATCGAATCGGAGACAAACATTTTCTGGGGGGTTACCCTACCTCAAACAGTCGAAAATGTTTGCTCTCAAAATGGACTCGTAAATGATTTTCAGTATATTGCGAGATGCGAGGACTACTTTCCATGCATTTTAAAGCCGATCTACAATAGTTTATATGTTTTATTTGAAATTACCATCACCACTCTTTCGTAAGAATTACTCCACACCTTCTTAAACTCCCTCCCTCCTTCTCTAAAATATCCAAAAATCATTTTAACTTCTCCCAAAGTTGGGTCATCCGAGCAGGTAGGTCCGGGCCCAATACCACGCGCGTCTAAATTAAAATGCGTCAGTCCCGCGTAATCCCCCATCGAGGACCCCAAAGCACAAACATCGCGCCTCTCTCGAGATTTGAATACCCGTGGCGAATGGCCCAAAAGCCTCCACTTCACAGCAAATCATTTTCCTTTGACGGCGCGGCGCATTTGTGTGTTTCCATTTCGAAATCCGCAACAAAATCGACGGGCTGCCTTTGTCCCGCAGCGGTTCTAGGGTTGCGCGCCCGAGCAAAGGTGGAGGCACGGAGAATAAGAAGCTTTATCGGTGAATGGCGACGGCTCGGGCGAATCGATGCGCCAGAAGAAAAGTGGCGAGCGGAAGCCCCGCCGAAATTGAGATGTCCGCTCGTCTTTGACCGGCGCGCACGAACGTATTTCTGACGAAGAAATGGGGCCGCGAGACGAAGAATGGAAATTATCGGGCTTTAAAGGAAACAACGCGAGCCGGCTTTGTAATAGGCGCGAGCGAGAACGCGCGCACAAAAAAGGACGGCCGCCGCCATTGTCCGGCGCTCGTAAATTTCCTAAGCGCTGGGAAATGCATTTTTCCGGCTCGCGCCAGGTAGTTAGGGGACCGAGCGCTCCCGTAAAAGCCGCAGCGCCGCTGTTTTACGTGACTGCCCGGCGCGCCATTTTTATCGAGAACCTAATGCCGCGCGTCGACTTATGAATTATTTAATGTCGCCCGCTCGGCTTTTGTTGCACATCGGGCGGCCGGAGATTAGGCTGATTGCGGCGACTTTTGTTTATTTATTTAGGCGCAGACGCCGGTTCGAGATTGGTGGTCGCCGGAAGACCACCGATATCGCCGGCCAAACCGACGAATCAATATTTAGGCACTTTATGCCCGGGGACAAAGTGTCGGCTGCGATTTTGCATAATTGCGGCGTTTCACGTCCGAGGGAATTGTAAGTGGAACCAATTAGACATGAATGGAATTAGAAATTTATTAGGAAAATTTGTCCGGTGAAGAATTCGAGATATCTATTCTTCCTTTTTTTATGACGTCCTACTTCGGAACCGGATTAGGCGTGGATAATGTCTCGAAGAAAATACGATTATGACATCACGCGTGCAGTAAATTTTCCCGGCGACGAATAATGTGTTGTGATTTTTCGCTGAGTTAATGGAATTAGAAACGGCTTTGAACGACAGCGAAAATAAACAAGGGCACGAACTTCCGGCGTGGAAAATCGGTTCACTGAAGACTTAATCGGACTAAAGTCGTTCGGATCAATTTGAAGCGTGAAGCGGCGCGATTTTTTAGGCCGCCAATGGAAGGAAGCGATACAAATATTGCGGCTTTTGTGCCCGCGGAAAGGCGCGCTTGTTGACGTTTTAAGCGCATTACAACGTATGAAAACAAATTTGATTGCGCGGGATTTTGTTTGCCGATACATTTCTCGTCGTTTTATTGGCGCGCTTTTTCGATCAGACGCGAACGTGTCCGTAGTCCACTACAAAGCGCGATTTTCGACTCGTTATTTATCAAGCCGGTTTGCGCTTGAAAAATGCGCAAAAAGTGGCGAACTGTTGAAAATTGTTTATCGTCCGACAAATCTTTGTCTTTATCTTCGGACCGTTGCGTCTCGCTCTCGCCCCACGTGCGAGCAACTTTGCTACCTTTTCAGCCGACCTATAACGTGCGAGCGTCCGTAACTTTTGGGATGGTATGTAACCGTGCACATAAGTCCAATGTATCCCGACCAAACTCGGCTTAACTTTCTCGCGCGGAACGACGCGTTTCCGCGCCGACGAATTTGGTAATTCTCAAGGAAGGTAGCACGGATTCTCCCGGCGAGTCTACTGTATTTTGCGGCTAAGCGTGTGTACGTGCATAAGTGTGCTACGAAATTTCACGAAACTCCGGTGTTTCGAAACTGAATCGAGCTTCGTTTGTATTATTGGACCGTCGCGCATTATTTGCGGTATCGAGACCGAACCGGAAATGGTGGAAATAATGCGCACTCGCGTTAACAATCGAAAAGACGCTCGTGATTCCGCGTCGATCATTGTCGCGCACTCCGACCCAACGACGAAGGTCGCTTTTTCGTAACCCAATTAATTACATTTCGTTGCAACGAAACCGCGCGTTATCTGTCGGAACGTTTTAATTAAAGCCCGCTAATTAGTATCCGCGGAATTAATGGAATTAATGTCGGTCATAATTGAAAGCCAGAATCGTCGTGCGATTTCGGACTTTGTGCGCGACGAATCACGCGTGCCATTGTTCCGCGATTTTTCGATATTGTTTTCCGAAATTAGCGTCCAATCTTTATTCACGGGCACGTCTTGATAAATTTTGTATCGAGCGGGCGCGTTTTTTCCGTCGGCAGCGCCGTAAAAGTGTTTTATTAAATTTCCCATACACGCCGTTCGCTCTTAAAAAAATTCACAACGTTTCACATTTATTACGCGCGCGCTGGAAATAGCCACGCGGAACACGTCGGATCATAATTTTTTTTGCCTTCCGCAATATTGATTTTACAGCGCTGGGCGGGCCGCAAAATTCGCGCCGATTCGTCAAATTCGTTCAATTATTCAAAAACGAATATGTTTGTGTTTTTATCGACATTTTCGTCCGAGTGTATCTCAGCAAAATGAATATAAATATTTTCGCAGTTGTCAATCTCGCGAAATCGCGGAAAAACGCGAGTTTGCGGTGTTGCACCGTTCGTTTGCATTGTTCAACATGGAAAAGAATTTCTAAGTTGTTTTTAATAAACAAACCGCGCGTGTTTGCATGTTTCATGCAGATTAATGGCTCGTGAATACGCAGGCCAGCGAAACAGGGCATCGAAATGAGATACGCTGAATAAAGATACCGTGCGTTTTTATGAGAAGCGCGCAATTTTTGTTGTGAAAATGGCATTGAACAATGTTGCAGTGACAGTTCGAAATCCCACAAAAGTCCACCTTTCAAAACTGCCTTCAAAAAAACCATTTCATTCCGTCAACGGTGCATACATTTCCACTTCAAATAAATATTAAAAATATAATATACAAAACCAGTACCGAAAACTGTATAGACTTAAAATAATATTTACCATAATATGGTAAATTTTACTCGATGATCCGCAAAAGTTTACCATACCAATTTGTGAAAGTTTTTAACAGTTTTTCCTTTTCTGTGAATTTAGGAAATTTTAATAGACCTTTTCATGGAGCACGTACAGTTTAAAACAGTTCTGATGATATCTGATGGAATTTTGTAACTGTGCTCCCTGAAACCTTGCTCTAAATTTCGTTTGCGAGACAATAGCTCACAATCTTTTCAATGGCCCCTCCAGCCAAAAATTATTGCCTCTAAAATTTCCGAAACAGCGGAAAAAAGCGGAAAAAGCCACTCCTTTGATCCCCCTTTTATTGTCCGGCTCTAATTTGCGATATCGCGCTGTTTTTCTCCGCCGTGCCGGGAGTTGTGTGCAAAGTCGACATTTTCGTTTTCGTAAAGGATTCAGCGCACGGCGAAGAGGGTGAATCAAGTACTTGGGTATCAGGAGGGTTCTCGAGCCGACAATAAATAGTCGAGTTGGTGTATAAGCGACGTGACTGCATAGCCAGCCGAGTCCGAGGGCCAAATTTCTGGCACATTGGTCGGGTCGGCGCGTCCGAGTCGGCGGATTGCTTTGTGCGCCGCGACGGAAGGGCTTTCACTTCCGCTGCCAAAATCATCTTATACGCCATCTATATCTCGCCGCGGGTATGCAGCTCACCCCGAGCTGCCCGTCACGTAACAGGTAATCGCGAACCTGCGAGATTTCCAGTCACGTAACGACAGTCAATTTGGCGCTGTCACGGAGGGTCCATTCTTACCCTCAAATTTCAGTGTCAAAAATTCGAACGTTTGTTGCGAAACGCATTTGAGACGATCGCGATTATTTCCGGACAGATTGCGTGATGTTTCAAGATGGTCGAAATTTTTGGTGGTCGAAAGGTTGATATGGAAGAAGGATATGTCAATGACAAAAAGTGTTAAAAGTATAGATGAATTCAGAAAAAAATTTAGGCGATTAAAGTAGTGGAAGTATGGTAAAATTTAATGTAACGATGGAAAGTGATAAAGAACAATTCTTTCAGTGTATTCATTACTAAATACCAGTGTTATTTAATAAGTATCAGATGCTGGTTTTCACAATGTATTTGATCATATCTTTACTCAATGATCGGTTATTTCGTTCTAATTCCAACTTGTTTTCGATCGCCAATCAGTGACTCACTTCCGATAACGCGTTATCCGCTTCTTTGTTTCTTTAATCAGCGCAAACTGATTAAAACGCTCATTATTTCGAAAGCCTGGCTATTACGCGGTCCACAAAGCCAAACTGAATCGAAAAAGCTTTTTACAAATTGAACAATCCGGAAAACGAAATTAAACAATCTGCCGCCGCGCAAAATGCCGCGCGAATTACAAAGAACGGTGCGTTAAATAAACAAAATAGCGCCGCGTTCGCAGCGACTGCGAACTCGCTGGCAAAGGAAAATGTTTGTGCGCACTTAATTAGACAAAATTAGATTCAACTAAACGACGTTTTACATGTCGCGAGCCGGCGCAATTCCGCACCATTCGTTTTACGACGGAAATCGTAATTAAGCCGCGCCGTCCGTCGAATTTTCGTTAAACATTCCGCCGCCGGTATTTCCTTTTATCCGGGCTTCATACGTGGGATATCATTGCGCAAACATTTCTTTTGTGCCGTCTCAGGCGAACCGGGGCGAAATGAATCGCGAAAAACGCGCCACTGCGGGGCCGCCACCGCCGCCGCGTCGCTACGGATTTATTGATTCCGGGCGAACTTGCCGGCCGAAACGCAATTAAACGCGACGCCGAATTATATCGCGCACATGCAGGTTCCGCCGTTGTCTCGGACCCGGACGTGCGGCGCCGCCGCTTTTGATGAATAAATTAGCCGCGAACGTGTCAACCATTTTTACTGCTTCCGCGCACTTCGGCTTCCCGAGCCAATGCGTTTTGCATACATTTTATCCTAAAGTACAATGTCCATTATTTGCCTTTTTATTAATTTTAAACAGAAATTAAATTGGCCTAAAAAGAAAATTACATTATAAAAAGATTTGTTACATTACCTAGGTAAAAAATATGTCAAATATCAGTTACAACCGATATAACGTAAATCGTACATCTATTCCAAAATATTCTCTGCAAACTTTTTCTTTTGAATGCAATTGTTTGCAGTAAACAGAAAACAATAACGTTTGTGTCGTAATAAATAGTTACAACGTTCCCTTTCGACGCTAAAAAAACGCCCTCGTCAAAACCACCGCGAATGAACATTCAGAATCAATAAACAGAACGGAGTGCGCCACTTCCTAGGGATGCCGTGTAATTGTGATTAAAAAAGGCCGCCGCGCTTTTCATTGCCGTAACGTTGCTCTCAGCGACGTTTCGAATCCACACCCTCATCAGCGGCACTCGCGCATTTCGCATGAGCCATTAAAATCCCGACCCCAGAAAGTGTTCTTCGAGTCCCCGCCCCTCGACGCGCAACAACGACCCAAACACAACAAATGAATTTCGAAATTACCAGCCCTCTGCATGAAAAACAAGAGCCTCGAATCGCGCTTTTTGATTCTACGGGATTACCGCGCGGTCCCATTACCCCAACGATTAATCACCCTGAATTTTGCAAAAACAAAAATCGAGACAATAAAGCTTTAGAAAATGCGTTTAAGGATACATTATTCGTGACATTAGTTTGGTGGAATCACATTGTCTGGAGTACAATGCAAATTGTATTCTGAAAACGTTATATTAAGGTAAAAATGTTACGGTATCTTATTGTAACAATATCATGGAAATTATTGAGATATCACTGGGAAACATAAACTGCAACTGCAACAAGATTATATTATAAAAATATCGTCTTGCTGTGAACAGATTTATAAAACTTGCCACTTCAACAAGATAACATCGCAGCTGTTATGAATTGATAAAAACAGTATGAATTCATTCCAGCATGATACTACAAACATATTACGATATCATATCGTAAATTTTGTACCATGTAACTAGATAAATATTCCCGAAATAAAAGAAAAAGGGCTTTTTTAAGAAATTGTGATCAGTATAAAATCGCGGTACAATTAGAAGTTTTTAAATGAGTATGAAGTCAATCCATGTCATTGAAATAGCACAATTTATATTGCAGGCACGGTTATCTCATTGCGCAAAGCGGTTTGCACGTTTGTTCGTCGCTTGCGCGCAAAACGTCAGCTCGCGACAAATGGGCTGCGCACCCAGGAAGCGGTGTCTTCGGCGACCCGGAGCAGCCCTCGCATTTGCCCTCTCATTTAGCCGCTGCCGCGGGACAACGCCAGCTTACCGTGTGCATTTTAATTGCGGCATTAAGTTTGCGCCCATTTGGCCGCGCCGTCACGTTAAGCGGACAAACAAATCGCCTGGCATCGGGGCCGATTCCGCGCGCCCGGACACGCCCCGGTTTTACTTGACCGACTTAATGTTTTGAACAATTGCGGGCGGACTGGCGTGATGGACGCGTTTCGTTGCGCAGGAAAAACATATTTTTCGCGAAAAAGCCCGCAGAATTTCGGAATTGAGGTTACATTTTCGACGCAAAAACTAAGTTTTAAACGAAACGTCTGACATAAAACACCCGGAGAGGAAGAAAGTTGAAAAAAAGGGGTTTTCAACGGAACGTCTTTTGCATGAGATTAAGTGTCGAAACATTTGACGATCGTGAAAGTGTTTGTCAGTTTCTTGCAAACAATTAATTGCTCGTGGAAAATGTAATTGAAAGGCTCTCGTAAAAATTGCGTAAGAAAAAAATTGGGTGGTCGAGGAACAAAAGGAAAATAAATAGAGTGAAAGTACGGAACTCGGCGCTATTGTAGCCGTTTCCACTCTGGATCATTGTTGAACGGGTATTTAGAAAAGAACGTACTCTCGGTTTGTTTTCTGTTAGGAACAATAGCGAACGAAATTACGATATCACCGCGCGTGTTTGTCATCTAACATCGGGCGCATTCTCACATATAATAACATGTCAAAGCAATTAAGACTGCGCGGGTAATTAGAGAACATGGGAAAAGATGCAGAATTATTGAGCGGCATTGTGCTCAGTAAAAGGAACGCCACGACATTAGCTAAATTAATTATAAAAATTGATGCCGGTAGTGGCGGAAAAGTCTCTTTGACTAGCGCCCCGTGTGGAGAGTGCTCTGTATTAATTGAAAAGTTCGAGAGAAACCGTGATTTTTTATGCAAATACCGAAGAAAAATAAAGTAAATTACGGTGAAAATGTGTTTAATTAAATCTCACAGTCATCAGTGCGTTATATTTATTAACGATGAATCAATGCGGGATTCAATTACAAGACGCGTAATTTGTGCCACGGGATTGATTAAAGCTGTATTAGTTTGATTACTAGAATCGATCGCCATTGTAAAACGCGTAAAATTACGCGACATGTTGCGTAACCCAATTTGGGACAATGCGTTGCGGAAATCGGCAGATAAAATAGAATCTTGCGTCATTCGTACACATTTAATCAAGGTGCCTCACCCAAAAATTCCCGAAAAAATAAATTTCCGGAAAAATAAACTCCCTTTGGAATTCGACTTGCGGAAAGCGGCAAATTCGGCGTGAAAAAGCTTAAATAAAACTAACGAGCGTCAGCATGATTTTCGGTCGTCTAAGATCGGAAATGCGCGATAAAAAGCGGCCACTTCACATCGACGCCCGAGTCATCCTGATGCGAAAGAAATAATGGCCGAGATAACGTCGCGCCATGAACAAAGACGATTATTGCCGTCTCATTTTCGACATCCGGCATCGCGTTACACCCGGTTACGTTACCGCCACGGAGTAATTGAAATCGATCAGGGCCGCGATATGCCGTTCGACCCGCGTTTATTTCAAAATCCCTGCGCAGTAACAGTAATTTTTCATTAGCCGGACCGCCGCGTAATCTCGCGAAGCTTTTTAGTGCCCGCGAAAAAGGGCGACAATTTTCGACACTCCGTCGGACAAGCGATTGGGAATTATACGTGGCGTTGTTATGGCGAGTTTTTTTCGCGCGCGTCCCTCGGCAATCACGAATCAGCGAGCCCGGTCGGCGAAGAAAAATGCTGCCCGGCACGTCGCGCGCAATTATTCAAATCCGCGAACGCGCGGATTAAATTGCACGAGGGCTTCGCCGAGTCTTGACCGCTGACACTGACGGCGTGAATGTGTCGTTCGAATCATGCAAATGTCGCGGAAAAATTAGCGACGGACTAATTTTGCCTTGTACTGCGCGTATTGTAATTATTATTCGCGGGAATCGCGGACTACATATACGTGAGAGAAATGCTTTGTGAAATTGTACATCGTTTGATGTACGAGTAGATTTATATCATAACATAGGGTGGTTAATTTAAGCGTATCGTAAATCATACGATTACATAAATATTAAATTATTAAAAAATAAGCTATAAGATATCATATCGTAGGAAAAAACGAAGAATTAACGATATGAGATCGTAATACTCATACATTACAATATCGCGTTACGATGTGTTAGACATCGTAGAATATGATAATTTATAATACGATACAGTAACTCTTTTAAAATGTAAATATTGCGGTACGATGCATACCATATCGTAGCACTTCCGCAATACACTACAGTAAGGATTACGATATGATATATTTATCGATGTTGACTTTACGACTATGATCGTTAAAAAACGGCACATAAACGCTTTGACGAACCATTTTCCGACTGCGCGTAAACATGTTTTCCATCGCAACTTTTTTATTTCCTCAATCCCTACGCGATGTCGCCCTCATCGTCGTCGATATCGAACTCCGTAACTCGTCGAGTTGATTTTGTCCGCGCTCGAATTTGTTCATTCGATTACTCGGGCGCTGTTTTATGTGCGCGCTTTTTTCGCCGATCAAGCAAACGTCGCGCTTTTCAATTTCGAAAGTTGCGCCGGGCCAAAAAGCGCAAGACGAGCTGCCGGCTTCGATCCGGTGACGTCACCGCGAGGCGATTTGGCAAAGCAAAGCCCGTTTCGGGTTCGAGTGCAAATTCGCGACAACCCCTCGAGACGTTCGCTCGATTTCGCAAGGCGCTTTCGCGCGGTGGGACGGACGGTCAATATTTGTGCGGCGCGGAAAAATGCGAAACGAATGGACGGGCTTTCGGGGCTTTCCGTTTGTTTGCTCCGGTGCTTGGTCTGCGCGGGCCGCACCAATTGCCTCGTAGTTTCGATTTTGAGATATTGAGATTCTCTTGAGGCGATTCGCGCGATAAAACGAAAGCAGATGGCCCGGAAACGCGGCTCTGGAGAAAGCCGAATTACGGACGATATTGCGTCCCGTTGTCTTTAACAAATGCATCGATCACGGGCACAATGCCGACGTCGGGTTTTAAATTCAATATTGCGAGCGATCGTGCGCGCGAATCCGCCATTGTTGCTTCGCTGGTGATTAATGTATGAAATCGTTTCTCAAACAGCGTTAAATATTTATAAATGTTTGTGCGACGTTTTTCTCAGTCGAAGAACAATATTGCCGGAACACGAAAAAAACGCTCAGAGCGACAATAAGATTCGAACGTGCGTATAAATCTTACGTGCCGTCGCAATTATTTTGCATAAATGGAAATGTTCATCATCCGCGATCAGCAGAAATTCATACATCACGACGCGAAATTGGCTCGCGATGTTACATTTCGATAACCACGGGATTATTATAATCGTAATTGCGAAACGAAACCCATCTATCACGGCGGTTAATCGTGACTTTTATTCGCGAATTATTTACTACGTTAGACTACGAAAACTCGACGTTAATTAGACCGCCGCTAATCGGACCAACAAAAACAAATGAAGTAACTGTATCTACTACTGGCAGTGTTCACAAAAGTTATCACTACCCAAAAGTAATTACTATTCGGTTTATAGTGATCAATACTTCATGATTACTATCCCTTAGTGATAATAATTATTCTTATATAGAAGTAGTTTTAGCTATCTCAAAATCACAATTAACTGGTTTTCTCAAAACTACAGATTTACTTATACACGGAGAAAAAAGATTGTGTTACTGCGACCAAATGATTTGGTTGAAGCAATTTAGTGGTGACAACCAAATATTTGGTAGGAGCAACCAAACGTTTTAGTTAGGTTTGGTCAGCTTCATCAGGCACGGCCGTCGTTGACAACCAAATATATTTGGTTGCCTAAAAATTAACCAAATTATTTGGTTGTGACAACTAAAATTTGGTTGCCACAACCAAATATTTTTCTCCGTGAAAGTCGTCTCGAAATTTTTTCCAAATTCGTTAAGCTTAATGGTAAATTCCAGAGGAAGGCTAAAAGTTATTAAGTCAAAAGTTATTTTGAACTTCAATCTTTCTTTCACGACGCGAGTGGATTTTTTTGTAATTGTGATTTTCATGCATGAAATTTCTTGCTTTACGACATATATTTTTTAAACATATTCTCATTATGAAGCAGATCGTGCCGGAACCTCCTTCATTGAACGTGATCTCAACACCCTAAGTTTTTCTTGACTCAAGATAGTTATTCTTAGAGTGAATCGTTAACAAATATTGCGGTTTTGGTATAATAAATACTGGGTTACTGGAGGAATAACTTATATGCAAACATTAAAGTTTTTGCGAAAATGTGCATATTTGATTCTGCGCAAAATTGTTTGATTACGATTTCAAAAATCTAATACGCATTTGTAAGTTAGCTTTCGTTATTAAACGTTCCAGGAAACGAAAAGCATTTACGAAAATTATTGCACGATAAAATTGTCAATTACGAATTCATGACCGGCTTATGTTCCAAGCCAATATTCTGCAGACCTTATGATCGTCGCAACGGTCGCCGAGGTGTTGATTTCGTTCGAGAAAATACGATTATTAATTGTCTCACCAATCGATAACCGCGCGAGATTTGCCGAATCAAGAGTCGTTTATTGGCGCACATTGTACAGACCGCCCGATGAAAACGATATTGCCGACCTTGAGCTTTTATTATTATATCGTATAGGAAAAGTCAATTCGTTTGACTACCAACAGCTTATTCCTGCGACGTAAGTTAATCCCGGACGATTGCTTGCCATGTGTTTTTGATTAAACATCATTTGATCCTTGAAATAAATTAAAATAGGGGAAGTACTCAAGTTGTCGCGCGATTAAGGAAAATTGAGCATAGACGTAAAAATGAATTATTAATGGAAAAAAATTGATTCCGCAGTTTTTCCACTTGCCCATCAGAATTCATTTTCGTTTCCAATTCGAGTGATAAAAGTGTGCAAATAACGATTAAAAAAGCAAATTAATTATACATTGGAGATCAATGCAAATATGTTTTGCAGCGCAATTTATAAGTTGGAAAATATTTCTTTCGGGATGCACCAATCAGCGTTTAGACTAGATCTGAATATCAAACTGAACCGTCTAACAAGAGCCACTTGTATCTGCATCACACACATACACTCAGATCACGTCGCTATATTCCGCCATTTATGTCGACATTTACAATGATGCTGTAATTATACTTTCTCGATAATAGCATCAAGTTTTCCCGCCCCTCGACAGCGTCATAACAATTTCATGTTCTCTAACTTGAATTTCGCGCTGCTATTCCGTCAGTGCTTACGCCGTAATTATTGATTTAATTACATTCCATTGAACGTCGCGGGTCAATTGTCGGGCTTCGTTAACTAAAATTTACGCGCAAGCAAACAACCTAATTCGTTTCTTTGAACCTTGCCCTCACATATGTTTCTCGAATTTAATGCGCGTCGTGATTGAGTTTACATTGATAGACACGCGTTGTCAATAACTACTTTAATTTGTCAGGAATATAGATACAGAATCATTGGGGAAGAATTTGTGGAATATTTGTTTCAATATTAGTGCAAGCATTGAACATTTTAGATAACAAGGCTGAATGTTTTATATTTGTCGAAAAAATTTTGTTTGGCTTTTGAATGATTGACAATAATAGAACAGAATATGGTAATGTTCTGAAATCAGAAATCATGTAAATTGATTTCTCCTTTTAAAT
The DNA here is from genome assembly GCA_022817645.1 of Ceratoteleas bidentatus. Taxonomy (NCBI): domain Eukaryota; kingdom Metazoa; phylum Arthropoda; class Insecta; order Hymenoptera; family Scelionidae; genus Ceratoteleas; species Ceratoteleas bidentatus. The sequence goes on from JABFPB010000027.1 coordinate 74,047, forward strand.
TATCCGAATTTTTGAGATTCCAGAGATTGCCATTCAATTATAAGTTTTAATTTATCGTGATAATTGTTCTAATACAGTAAAGTTTATCGGTTCAGGGATGCATATAGAAAGTAAATGGAACGATATAAAGTACTCTGATACATTTTCCTCTGTTCCAGTATCAATATGTAAAATACCATTTAGTTATGAATTGGATCATAATTAAATTATTTTTCAAACTCGGGATGGGAATGTCCACATTCCCGCTCTGATGGGTGGGAACGCGGGTTTCCCGATCCCTCGTAAGGACAAATATCGTACATATCGATTTCTCACTCGTTTCTGGCAGAACTCGGCTTCGCCTCGTACTATAAGTGCATTCGTCAAGAAATCCGAAATTCCCTCCCTAGTGGTGTAATGTACTATTATCTCAATATACTCAATTTACGTAAATATACTTAATTTATGCAATATTTCTTTTGACAATCACTTTTTTTAAAATATTTTTTACCCCGTTTTACCCGGTTTGAATTTGTGTATTTTCGTTCTGACTCTCGACAAATTGTATCTGTCCACTATTTTTGCATATCGTTTTGTTTCGAAACGTAACGTAATGGATTTGAAAATTGCTGTATGATACGCGTAACGAAACTTTAGTTTCGTTTCGTTTTGCATCCCTGTGTCGGTTGTTCATAAAAGCTTTTTGCGATTAAGTCTTCTTCAAACTTTTGCGTTCCGAGTTTGAAGAAGATAACGAGTTATGTATCCAAATGTATTCAAACAATACAATAAAATAAAAGATTAACATTTACATTAAGGTGAAAGGTTAGCTGATCAGCGGCTTTGATTGAAGATTCATCTGTGAGTTTATAAAAAGTTAAGTAAGTCGACATAAATATTTTTTGTAAAACTACAGTCCCGTAAAGTACCAGCTAGTTAACATAAAACTGATATTTGAAAACAGCAAAATGTGCAAAAAATAAAATTAAAATCGAAGACAGTAACGCTACAGTTATTTACATATATACGAAACATAAAAGAAAACAGTTTACGGAATAGAAATTGAAATTAATACTGACTTGGTGTTATTGTCAAGATCTGGTGGTACAAAACCTTAAAAAAGCTGGAACTTGTTCTTAAAAAAATGATTGCTACCTGCTTTTATTGGAGATAAATTAATTATTTAAATATGGTACTCTTAAAACAATCTTTTTAACATGAAAGGAATCGTTTCATAATAAAAGGATTTTCCGATCAATATATCGATAAAATAAAATCCTTTCTTAATAAATGAAATACTTTTAATACAAAAAAGCTATTATCTATTCAGTTTAGAATCAATCCTTTCAACATAAAATTTAGTTGTATTAAGATTTTTAAGAGTGTGAACAAATGCCCTAGTAAAAATTGTGATGGTACTATGATAAGGGCCTTATCAGGATGCCGCATCATCGGATCAGAAACTTATCAAGCATTCACATCAGGTCCTCATCACTAATGTAACGGTAGGAATCGATGTTGATATGATACGGAAACCTGATCAGGCTTCCAATGTGCCGAAAAAAATGCAATGGCTGAGACGAGAATTGAACCTTCGATGCTCAGTTTGCAGTTTTATTGACTTGTCTCCGAGCTGCTGGAACATTTTATTCATGAGTCGTCGCGATAATCCTATCTTATTACCCTAATATGATGTGGCTTGCCTTATCATAACCTGATCAGGACCTGCTAAGATTAGCCTTATCAAATGATGTGGTTTCCTCACCAATAAGGCCATGACCATGATGCCACATCATAACCACACCAAAATGACCTTATCAGGGAACGATCAGTTTCCCTGATGTGACGTGTCGCTTGAGGGGCGTGCCACATCAGGACCTCGAAGATGCCAACCGTTACATTCGACTGAATGTCTTATCAGGATTCCTCAATGGAACCTTATATGGTTTTCAACAGGAATCCTTTGATGATGTTTGCCACATCAAACCCTGATAAGGTCCACAAGTCTGATGTGGTTTGCCACATCACATTTTCTTCTAGGGTAAAGTACTTCAAACCCCCTATTTTTAACTAATTTGGTGGACGTCAAATTTTTTTGTGGTTGTCGTTACGTGAAATGCCCCATATATGTATACGGTGAAATACCCCATATACATATATGGAGCATTTCACGTAACGACAAACGGAAAAAAATTTGACGTCCAGAAATCAGTTAAATATAGGGTGGTAGTTTCATATTGTTTTGAATTAATTTTAAAAACAATAGGACGGGTATAATGATTTTCTTTTAATCTCAAACTGGTTCGAGATATATCCATATGAAGTTCCCGCTAAAACAGAAAAACTGATATTTTTGACATTTAATATCTCAAAAACTTTGCGTCGTAAGTGAAAAATTGTAAGCACAATTTTCTTTTAAACTTTAACTCATTATCTGTTTTGCACGAGCGAAACAGATAATGAGTTGATGCATTTCGCGCGAAAAAACCTATTAACGTGTCCGTAAATTAATTTGCAACATTTTACGTATTATTAAATATTGAAGTGGAGTATTAGAAAGCGGAGAATGAAAAATAAAGACAAAATACCCTTTTATAAGCTGTACGAGTATTTATTCTCCTATTTTCCTAGAAAGAAAATTATGGTGCCTTTCCTAAGAGAGAGCATTTATTCTCCTATTTTCCTATTTCTAAGTGATTTGGTGAGCCTCGACTTTTTTTTCTGGTTGTCATTACGGGGAATGTCCCATATATTAAACAGATTTCTATAAATAGGACTAAACGGAAAGAAGCGTTTTAAAGATCTATGCGTTTTAACTATGTGTTTTGAAATAAAACGTTTGATGTGTTTTATAAGCGTTTCATGTTTTAAATTTTAAAACGCTTACATTTAAAACGCATTACTCCTCTGAAACGCATCTTATAAAACACGTGTAAGTATTTTTGAAAATTTCAATACTATGCTAACTTCAGACGGCACACACGTGTCATTAAGGTTATGTCATTGGCGCTTCGACTGGCAGTTCGAAACGAGTCAGTGCCTGTCGCAAACGTGTCAATGTCTGCCGCAAAGAAGTACATTCCAAATTCGAACACTGTCATGTTGCGAAACTGAAAACTACTTTTGAGGTTAACATAAATTCGTTGTTTATGAAGTGAAGAATGAAGAAAACGCCATGGAGCGTTTTAAAATCAGAGACACATGTGTCTTCGTAAATTTACATAAGTTTCGTTGCATTAATGTTAAATAGCTTTAACGTTTTATATAAATATCTGGATATTTATAGTGATTTCTGTGCATTTCTGTAAATAAATTTGTGAATTTTTTTCAATATATTTAAAAATTAGCCGATTGTATATGCAAAAAAATATTAGGATTGCACTTTTTTACAATATTCTTATGTGCACTGAGAGAAATCGTTCAAGTTGGAACAACTCGATAAAAGTTGTTTTGACTAGATTTGAGTAAAAACAACTCAAAA
>JABFPB010000028.1:0-77499 GCA_022817645.1 Ceratoteleas bidentatus
AGTTCAACTTTAAAATTAAAGTATATATACTTGCAACTGGTGTCAAGCATATATGGTTGAATTTTACAGTACTTTTTTTACAGTGTAGGGCTGTTTTTTAATTGTGTTATAACTCTTTTTTACAATATTAATTCATATTCATTTGATTTAAATAAAATTCCGCCTAATTTATTTATTTTTTTTTTTCGTTTTCGTAAAAATTAGGTGGCCCGCATTGCCCGCTAGCCCTCATTACCCTGCGCTCCCCTAAGATATTAGTGGAAAGTACTATTGCATTAATACGAATTTGTTTCTTACTTCTTAATTTTTCTTAAGATAAGAACAATTTGACAGCGGTGAAATCATATCATATTTATTATTGAAACATTATTATTGAAAGGATATGGTAAGCAACAGATTTCAGCTACATAAAGGAATGATAGGAAAAATCTGAAAATTTTGAGTGTATGTAGCTTTTTGTTGCGGTTTCAATGTCGTATTGTTTTTTAGTAGGAGCAGTTTTTAACGTACGCTTGTTCTAGACATAAGGTGGCTCTGTTTCAATCGATCTTTTAGAAAATAAAACTATTTTCATAAAGTAAATTCAGTCTCCTAACTAGGAAACAGTCAGCTTATACTATACTTATGTATTTTTTCCATATGTATGGAAAAAATATGGAAAAAATATGTAAGGAAAAAATAAATAAGTATAGTATAAGCTGCCTATTTCCTAGTTAGGAGAATGAATTTTCTTAATGATCACTGAAAAAACTGACTCGATTGTACCAACTATACCTGTTTTATTTGCTACTGCAGCAGCATATATGCATGTTGTAGTATATGCAGCAAGCATATACTGGGTATTATGCAACACCCAGTATAGCTGATGCAAACATACATTTGCTTGGGATAATCATATGTATGTTTGGGGCAACTATACGTACGTTCGGCGTAACCCAACGGTATTGTTGTGCACAATCAGCCATACTGTATGTTTATGACAACCATATACTACTTCCAATCATACATTTTTTTCAGTGAAAAATGTTTTCTTTTATAAAAGATCGACTGAAACAGAGGTATCTTACGTCTAGGACGAGCGTAAGTTAAAGCGGTAAAATTGATAATTTGATTAATAAAAATGTACAAATATAGCTGAAAATTTCAGTATTATTTTTATTTCAGGTTCCACAAAACATTATTTATCGAAAATTGCAAAATGTCAGATACTTTTACGTTACACCTCTATTTTCAAATTGTATCTCCTCCTAGGAGGCGCGTCATAAAATTATGAAAAAAATCACACGTACAGAACTAAATCTGCTCTTCATCTTAACAAAGCCCTTGTTTGAAAACACTTTTTTTTCATCCCCTAAAAATTAAAACTATCCATAAAAACTACCCCCACTAAAAAAATAATACACCACTGAAACCGCAATGAAAAATTACATACACTCAAATTTTTTCAGATTTTTCCTATCATTCCTTCATGTAACTGAAATCAGCACACTATACATATCCTTAACTTTAAAAGCGCATTGACACTCATTCACTCATTATATTCAATAATAAATTTAGGAAAAATAGTGTATTCTCGTAGTAATCGCTTTCCACTAACACCTAACAAGTTTTGCGACGGTGGTGTAGTTTGCAGCCGTTAGTTCAGCTGATAGAGATTCTAGTTTGGCGTATTTTGTTAGTTTGAGTTTGGTCACAGTGACAACCTTACTTCACCTACTTGTTCTGCTTATAAGCTGTAGCTACTTTCACTATATTAGTCACAGCAAAGTTATCGTGGTTTTCAGATATACAAACAGGTCTCTCACTATACATATATACTTTTTCTCATATACTTTTATGCATTATCCAATATACCTTCTTTTATTTTATAACTTCGATGATAATTTGGTGTTAATTCTAATTGTTCAGACTGTACTGAGTTAAATCCGTGTAAAATTACACATTTTTTACACCATTAATGTCGTAAAATCACACCACTAGGGATGTACAGAGTGTTTCATGATGAGTTTGTTATAATTTTACACATTTTGGTGCAATATCTAATAAATTTAGTTTATTATTATGGAATTCATATAATTTTACACGGATTTTATGTAAAATATTATTGTACGTATTATTTGTTTAAATATTAATTTCAAGCTGATGGTTGATATTAATGTAATTGTATATTCAACAAATTTATAAATTGTGTTTGAATGAATCTTGTTTCGGTTTAATTGTTTACCTTGGATTGTCTCATTGGTGTGTTCAGAAAGTTTGGACCAATACTATACGTGTGTAAATTCATGCAACTTGGTGTAAAATTCCACTATGGGTGTAATTTTACGACATTAAATGTGGATTACGACTGTTGGTGTGATTTTACATGGATTCACTAGAAAAAAGGTGTCTCATTGGTTTCATTTTGAGATACGGAAACATCTTTGGTGTTTCTTCCGTTTTGTTTTGATACACTTTTCATGTCTGCTATATCAACGTATTTCAAACACTAGTTTTTCTAGTGTTTTAAAAAATATTGTTTTAATCCTAGAGGAATTATTTATTTTTTAAAAATAAAAAATAAATAATTTTAAAAAATGTTCAACTATTTTTGCGCTATCCTCGCTACGCTCGGGCTGCCATCCAGTTCGTCGGAGAAAAATACTTTTCTTCCTAGCTGCACAATATACTATTGTGAACCACATTTTTCCCTCAACATTAAACTTTTTGAACGTTTTCGGTGGATTTTACAATAAAATTGTAAATTTACTAGAATTGTTAAAATCTCTTTTTCAATGAAACTTACCGTTCAATGAAATCACCAACTGTGACAAAGGAATATCAATCATGCAATCAGTAAATTATTGCACCCAATTAAAATGATCCCACACTAAGTCATTTTTGTTTCACGATTATATTTCCTTCTGACGAGCAAACATATTCTACGACTGAATAAACGCAATTTTCGAGCCGCAGCAATCGGATTATTTCTAGGGCAATAAAGTATTGTTAGGGGTGACTATCGATGACACTGATAGAAATAAGTGTTTGTCTCTTTCTGTTTTCCAGGACAAGATGACACGGGGGCAAAGCACGGTTCGTCCAATTCGTGTTCCGGTGGTAGCAGTGGTGGTAAATTGAAAAGGGTGCGTACCATATTTACAGCCGAGCAACTGGAACGATTGGAAGGCGAGTTCGCACGACAGCAGTACATGGTTGGTCCCGAAAGATTGTACTTAGCACATGCCCTTCGCCTCACAGAGGCGCAAGTTAAAGTTTGGTTCCAAAACCGGAGGATAAAGTGGCGAAAACTCAATCACGAGCAACAAAGCCAAAGACTGCACGAATTGCACCAACGGTCATTGTCATCCCTCGAGCACGAGGACAGTAACGAAACCGGCGAGTGGTAAAATTCGACCATCAATTGAACAGTGATTTTTTTTAACTCGAATGTCCGCGCACAGAAAGTGATAACGCATTAAATCGAATAATAATCAAGTGTTTGTTATTGTGTACGGTTAAGTCACAATTGATTTAAATTGTGTTCGCCTGTTAAAGTTTGGAGACATTGCAATTGGAAAAGACATTTTCGATTACACATTTGTTATGTACACTTTTTATTTCACGATTCTGTAAAAATGTAGGTGAATAAGTGTGGAAAGGTGAATACTTTTAGGCGATAATAAATTGATTTTATCATCGAACTCATTGCTATAAGAGAAATCATCTTTGTTAGTAAAATAAAAAATGAACCCAAACATCTCAATTTTACTTTTCCAGTACCAATGAAAATTGTTTATTTGTTTGTTTTCGTTGCTTAGTTTTCAGTTAAGTGAACTTTTTATTCATTATGAATTTTGTTTATTAGTTTTTATATTGAGCATTGCCGGGAAATTAATTCGACATACTGCGCGGTCATTTTCCCGTCGCTCGGTTGTCGGCTCCAGTGCTTGAAATGGGGCTGAAGTGTCAATAAAATGATAGGCGAAACAAATTTCGTTGACTCTGTGGCTAATCAAAGAATGCAATAATCTGTTGAGATGTTTTATATGAGTTATTTTTATAGTGTATTGTGACTGTGACAGATTTTTAGCAAAAGATGGATGCTTTACAATCATGATGGTTGTACATTATGAACCCCGAAAAAGAAAATTTCGGGGTTCATATTAAATAGTGTAATTCTGGAACATTTTTATAAAAAAATGTACGCAACGTTTGTAAAATTACGAACTAAGCTGTATAATTTTTATATTTTGCAATTGTATATTGTGCTGCAATATGGCAAGGGATATTAACATTTTAGAATATATTAAAAAAATATGAAGAAATATTAAAATATGTATAATGTATTGAAACATTTTCAAAGGAATCACAGCTGAAAAAGTTTTTCACTGATTTGGCATTGTTTTGCGCATCTCAAAATGTTCTCACTTGCTCAGAGTAATCACAAATTGCTATCTCAGGGTCTTCGGACGATTATATCAGTTTGCTTCAAGTTTCGAAGATATTCGTACACTTGTTTTGCAACTATTTGTCTTTCCTTTACTTTACACAAATCTCCATAAAATATATTGGTCTTATTTTAAACAACTTCAGTCTCTTTTGTTCAGAAATATATATACCCTGAAAAAGTATCATTTCAATTAAATTATCTAACTATTCGATGCAAAACTTTCTGCAACCAACCTGCTGCAATTTATGTGAAGGAGTAAGAGACCACTCTGTGCTTGATTATGTCAACGGACCTAGCAAACTAAACGTACATGAAATTCTCATATACACCCTGCACGCTGTTCCGACATTGACCACTGAAATGGTACCGCTGTTGACCCTGGACCACCGTTGATATCATATGTTTTCGCAATTTTGTCCTATTTGTCCTAAAAAAAACATATTCAGATTAATCATTACAATAAATAACTGAATTTTAATCACAAACAGTTTACCAAAAATTAAATTTTCTGTAATTTTTCAGTTAGTTATTAATAAAAATATTATACTTCTCAGTATAAATAATCGACTTCTTCTGATCTTCAGTTTAAAAAAAATCTGCATTTTTTCGCGTATTTTTGGTAGTTTTAAAAGAAATGATGTTGCGAAGAAACGATTGGACATTCAAAATATGTTCGTTCACGTTAGAGACTTGCGTGAAACAGGCTCCGCCCTTAGTGGGTGCTTCATGCCAGGACTTCAGGATTCTAGAATCTAAACCCCTGCTCTATCCTCGATGGCATCCCTGGCATTCCAATTAGCTCGCGAATCAAAAGAGCCTTAGTGCCTTTGTGGGGTCTCTCTCCCCTGTTCCATTTCCTCTCCGTCTCTCTCTTTCTTTCTCTCTCGCGCTGCCTCGGACTGTTCGTTCCTACGCGCAGATCCGTCAGCGTATCTCTTTCTTTTTCCCCCATCCACCTTTTTCGCTGTTACTACCAACATTCGCCTACACTGCCATCATCACCCCACTCGCCTCGTTTACACCGAATTCGCTCGTATATCTCGGCTCGGTTTTATTTCGCATCATCCTTTCCGCAGCATCCTTTATTTCTACAGCCAGTTATTCCCACCCCCGCGATTTTTTCATCTTTTTGGTTTTTTAGTGCAACTCGTCGCCAGAGATTTTTCGCGGTATCTATTATGTTCAGCTTTTTTGCAATGTCACAATTTAATCAGAGAATCTGTTACCGGAAGGGGTTGATCCTAAAATTGGAAAAAGGATAATCGTTTTAAAAAAAATGTTAGAGATAGCAACGAATGATTTTTTGTTTGAATTGTTTCTATGTTAATGAAAGTTGTAATAAACGTACAGTGAAAGCCAAAACGGTATTGGACCTACAATTACAAAGGCGTCACTAAATTCATCACAACGTGCAATGAAAGTCAACGTATAATGGATAACTGCTTTGATATTCGAATGAGGGTGAATGAGGGAAAATCAAAAGATGAATCGGGTGGATTCAGCGGTTCGATTGCGCGAGCAAACACGCCGTAACAACCAGCCCTGTGATTCCAGTTTCCAGTCAGTTGTACGATTTTTATGATAATCAGTAATTTTCAATGTTACCGACGATTTTCATTTGATGTCATATGTACCAAAAAAGGGAAAAATGCAAATGTGAAAGGAAATAACTCTTATAAAGTAATGTTTAAAAATACTCTCATTTAGACAAGGCGAATAAAAGCGAGTCACAAATTAATTGGTATTTGTTAAATCGGCCAATTGCTATATCAAAGGTTTGATTTTAATTTTGCCGGACGATTTAACGAGCGCGACTTTTTGGGACAAACAAGATGAACAATCGACTTAAATATATGAATACGCCAAACATAATGGGGACGACTTTTGAACGTGTCTCACGGATTAAAATGAACAGAAAAGCCAGGGGAGAGCTATTAATTAAAGTTCGCAAGTGGCATGATAATGATACACTTTGCTTTTTGCTGCCGAAATGCACATGCCAGCAGCTCATACAAGCGTTGAAAATATGCTCTATTACACAACAAATGATATCGTACATGTCATATATATCTTACTTGTACCCTTGATGTCAACCCTATTTGGCAGTCCCTTCGTCAGTTAAGTGGATAAAACCCTCCACTTGAATGTACGCGTGGAACGAAAGCAAAGAATCGCAAGTATTTCATTTAGGGTAGATAAGAAGAATTAGTGACCAATGACGAGAACGATAATAACAATGCGCCGAACGGTAGGAAAAAGTAACAACCTGATATAAAGTCGCCTGTTATTAAACCAATAACGCGATGATAAATATGTCTCGCTGACACGGTGAATTATTACCCGTTCATATGAACAGATATTGTTTTTTTTGCATGGATCATATTATATTGCATCGAGATGCGGTTGATTTTTATTGTAACGCTCGGTAATCGATCATTCGAAAAATTTAAATTGGGGATGTTTGAACGTTGGGTGTACGAATTTGTTTACAGGTAATTGTTATTAAGTTAAAATGGATGGCATACTATGGTCTTCTGGAAAATTTTTCTAAGTGGTAAGGAAATTGCAATTTTTTAAATAATTTAAAAATAATTATACTTTAGAATACTTGTGGCGAGTTGTTTTCATATAATGTAATGGAATACTAAGACTATTTACAAGATGGTTAGGGGATGTATTTTGAAGATACATTGCTTATTGTAAAGTTCTTTTTGTGGTACACTTTTGGGCACAGTATTATATTACTGTCCATTACGGGTAAAGCCCAGGATTCCCGAAAAATTGATATTTATTATTATTATTATTATTATTATATTGATAAGTTTTGAACTCATACCCTGCGAAATCTGTCACTATCAAAGGCCAGTCTATGAAATGCAGCGGTCAACATGTGAATTAAACGCAAATCATAGAAACTTACTTTCCAATTATAATTTATTTTGTTTGGTTACTTATCGTCCCCACCGAAACAAGTAAAAGTTTCAATTATACAATGCAATTTAATGCAATAATTAACAATTGATTGTCAATCAGTTGTTAACGAAAGATTAAAATACGAAGTCAGTCGGTGTTTGACTTCGTATTTTAATCTTTCGTTAGTCGCGCTGTTTTTTATATAGATTTCCTCGCCTAATGGGACACGATAATCAATCGTCACATTATCGTCACAAGGTAAAAAAACGTGTACAAAACCAAGCATACTATAAAATAGTTCACACCGTTGGCACATAACTGTTTTGTGGTCAAAACATACTAGGAATGCTAAACTGGTCCATTCGGGAACTAAAAATAAGTTTTGGATTTAATCTTACATCCCGTTTTTAAATTCTCGGTTGATTACGAAAAATAAGCCTTTTTTACGGACGATTACGTCCGAAATCGGCTGAAAACGGTCATTTTCGATTCGAAAATATGGGTTTTTTTGCTGGAATCAACCGGAGATTCCCCAAATAAGCTGAACATTGGGGTTCTGTTGGGCCCCCGAGAAAGGTGAAAAATTTTTTGTCGCCGATTTGGGTTTACGGTTAATCTACGATATTTGTATTTTTTAAACTGGGAAACAAATTTTTCTTCAATTTATCTGAAGATTCCATGGAAAAACCATAATTCAAAAACTATTGGCAAACGAAATAATTCTCCTGTGAGTCGATATTAATGTACATTTCTTAATTCTTAATGTACAAGAGAATTTTGATAAAAATGTATCGTTATTTAGAAAATTTGTAGTTTAATTGTAATAAAGCGAATGCAAAATTTTACCGTTGACTACTTTCAAATGTGAGCCATTTTATATTATTTTGTGATGTATACAATTTTTGATTGATAGTGCGACAAAAGCACGACGATATATCGACCACTTACATTCGCTACGATTAAACTCTACCCTATCAGAAAAATATTTATAAAATATATGTTTCCAATATTTGCACAAATATTGTCTAATTTTTCTGATTGGCTATGTTTTCATTTTCAAAATGTGACTTTCGGAAGATTTTGTAAAGCACTACAAAGAAAACTTCACCCAGAAAAATAATTTAATTGTCTAAAATAAATACGTTTATTTGGAAAAATTTAGTTGCGCTAAGTGAAGATTTATTTGGAACTAATAAATCCTTATTTGGTGTAAGGAAGTACATTTATTTGTTACAAATATATATTTATTTGCTATAAATATAGATTTATTTATCCCAAATAAATCATTAATTTGGTACCATTTCAAATAAATTATTATATAATAGTTATTTATGCAATAATGGCTTACCGCCCATGTTACATACGTAATTTTTCTGAGTATACAGAGTTGACAGATCTGAACATCTTAATGCGCTACTCCTTGGAATCGTAAAAGTTAATTCACAGAGTACGCTTGCAATGAAATGTACACAATTTCAATATTCAACTGACAAAATTCATTGTAAATTTTTTTTTCCAACAAATTTTGTCATTCGTTGTAAAATTTTGTTTTCGACGAATTTTGTTATTCGTTGAAAATGATATAACACAGTTAATTGAGTATTAAATTATATCGAACTTTTCCTTTTTGCGAACAATTAAAAAATAATGACGGATAGTGTAATTTGGCATTTGTCGGTAAAGAAGAATTAATTTTTTAGATTTACCACAGTGTACTACTGTCGGTAAAATAATTTCCTTTTGAGTTTTGTCTATATCGAGAAAGGAAGACATCACATGTATCATCTCAGTAGATTAAAAATGTAACTACATTGTTTCCGGACTGTATGCGAATAAAAAGTTTTGAATATTTTTAATCTGATTGGTAAAATTAAAAAAGATTATGTCGCCACTATAAAAGATGCACTTATAAATACTCGAAAATATTATTAGATCTAAGTTGTGAAACTATAGATACAACCCATGGAGACAGTAGATATACTAAACGTTGAAATTTTGCCTATTGAAAGTTAAGTTAACTTTTTCTAAACCATATAACGTTTAGCATACTATAATATAACATTCAGTAGGCGACATTTCAACATTTAGTATACCTACTGTCTTTATGGGAAGTATATTGAAATGTTCTGATAATATTCATTTTACTGATATAAGTTTGAAGTTTTCTGTCTACTACATTGCTAAATAAAATGTTAATTTTATCATAAAGTACAATAATTCTATTGGTAAATAATTGTTTTAATACGTTACTTATTTTAAAATGAACTTGTAGTTTTTATTAAAAAAACCTTGATACAGTCGTAATTCATTAACATAAATAGTTAATTGTGATGAGCTTAATGTCACTGAGAAAGTTTTTATGCTGAATTCATTAATTGAAGAAGACTTGAAATAGTCGCGATAATATGAGCGAACTAACGGTGTACCCCAATCGAATGAGGAATACCAAAACAGATATATCGAAATATATACCAAAAACAAAACCATCGCGCTCTAAAGACAACTTTGAATATTTATGAATATTAACCCAAACAGCACAGCTCATGAAATCGGAGATTTCAGGATAGAAAAAATTTTACAGAAATGATAATGTAAAATTTAACCCTTCGGAACGCGCGTCGTTTTTGGATCCTTGTTTCTCCCCAAATGACACAATCGGGCTTCTCTTTCTATGTGTACAAAATACACGACGCGCGTCCCGAAGGGTTAAACGAATATTACTTAATATTATGTAATAATACTTAAAGTTATTGCAATAAAATGTTGAATTATATAATATTATTCTAATTAATTTATTTACAAATAAATAACAGATATCTGCTAAATATTCTGAAGAAATATATAATAAAATAAAATATAAATATATAACTGAAATATATTAGTCTAAATCCTAATCTATTTGTGTATATTGAATTGGTTTTCCACAATTATTTCTCATATGTTATATGATATTCGTATTTTGCGTCTCACATTTTCTATCAATGAGTATGGCAACAGATTTAATCAATAAAAACAGTTGATTATTTTCGTAAAAGTAATTAATTTGTTTTCATAATAATTTAATATTAATCAGTCCACTGGAATTCCAAATGTTATGATTGCTTATGTTAATATACATAATCGATTGCTTGAAATCAATTCTCGCAAAGCCTAGAACTTTAGCGTTATGGTAAATAAATATGATCCTGTAAACTTATTTAGTTCTCATAAATTAATTTGGTTTATCCATGATTTGGTGCTTGAAAATACGTCATTTTAAAATCAAGATTTTTTTACTTAAAAAAGTAGGTTAGTGAAGTTCAAAATAATCAAGAAAATAATTTCATTCAGAGTGCAAACTATTTCAGAAAATTAGTCAAATTCAGTGACAAAGTAATTAACAACATTTTGGGTAGAATTGCATAATTACTCTTTAAGCTTAACTTTAGCATTTTTGTTCAAACAGTATATTTTTTCCAAAAAGAGCCGTTGTACTATATTATTATTATAATTGTTATGTAACTATATTATGTAATTATAATAATATTTATTAACAATATTATTAACAATAATAATTATTAACAATCTCATTTCTCTAGTACATATTTTACAGCATTTCCGGACACTCCACATGAACACGCTAAAGGTCAAACGCACTTACACGGCATATATGTCATTTTACAAATTAATCTAGTCGTTTGCCTACGACATTGATATGAATTTCGAATATTACGTGCTTAAATCATCGGATATGATTTTCCATAGGACTCCGATAACAGATATTTCTTTGTCTTATTAAATCATTTTTACCTTCGGAAACATCAGTTTCAAAAGGATCCTGATAAACAAATTGTATTAAATAAGTCATATTAAACAATATTCTATTAAACGTTTTTCATAAAACTTTTATAAATAAACCCATATTCAATTTACACAAAAAATTACAATTACATTTCCACGTCTACAGAAATCGTGCAATGTAAAATATTTTTCTTGCAAGTACGATATGGATCGGAAAGCCAAGTCTTAAAACTCAGAATGTTTGTTTTCTAAGGAGCATTACCCTTTTTAATTAACACGGTAACTAATGGTACAATAACTCCCCTTTTAAGTTAATGCGACTATGTGCGCGTAGCCCCTCTCCGTCGTCGTACTACAATTTAAATACTTTACCGCTCCCGCAGTTTACTCCAAAGCACTCAGTTTTATTTGAGTCGTTGAAAGTGAATCATGTAGGAGTTAGTACTATTAGATAATAGTATGTGACCGAAAACTATGGTGGTTAAAATGTGCGGTTTTTTGTGCAAAAGGTAGCTTTGGCATATATTTGATGCTGATACATTACGTTGATTACATTGCATTTTGTTATCCTTATTCCTTACATTTATTCGCTGTACAATGACAGGATGTTGTGCGATTATATATAAAAGAAAGGGAATTAATTTGTGATAATAGACGGTCAGTGTGAAGTTGACGGCGCGTTGAATTATTTGATGTAAAAAAATGGAAGCTGAGATTGACAAGAGTGACAAAGGGTCCTCGAAAACCAGACTTCGCAAGAAATGGACTAGACGAGTGATGCCGGCGTGGATTCGAAAAAAATCCAAACGGAGTGCTTTATTAAAGAGGTAAGTACAGACCTATCAAAATATTAAAAAATCGGTAGCTGTTAAATGAATGAACTTCAGGTATAAGAATTCAGTTTTGGTGAGAATTGAATTGAGATGTTGAGCTTTGTACATTTTAATTAATTGAAAACAACTTTTCACAAATCTGAAGGTGCAGTGAAATTTAGGAGGAATACTGCAGTTGAGCATTTGTAGATTAGACAGATTCGATCCAAAATTATCTATTTTTAACAAACCAAAAACTGTTTGCCTTGGAGACAATCGATTAAACTCTCATGTTATGATGCACTGGGTTCAGTACAGCTCTTCTACAGTATTACTTAGATATTTATTTTGTAATAGTGTTAAACTAACACTATTACAAGTGATATTCTAAATTCTTTTCAATTGAAAGCAAAATTGTTCATATATGTAAAATTATCGAAATGGTCAATTCAAACAATTGAGTAGTAAAACATGAATAATGTAATTATTATTTACGTAATACTGTGTAATTATAAATAATATTAATTAATATTATAATTATGATATCATAAATAATGATTAAATTAGGTTACAATGCATATTAATAGTATGTAATTCGCCAGGAGGTAGAAAATAATATAATCAGCAGGTTTTAAATAATAACTACTTGATTATTTTGATTGCGGAGATTGCGAAAAGATTAACTAATTTCGAAATCTTTGAAACATATTTTAATGACACTTTTTTAAATTAAATCTGCAAGGAATACTGATACTCATTCAAAGTCGATAGCCATTAATTCTGTTTCCTTATCAGTGATAGAAACGATATTTTAGTGTTATACATTGAACTTTGGTGGCAATATTAATTACTTTTATTGATTGAAATTGTATAACATTCAATATTAATATACCCGCCATTCTTGGTGTCATTAATTTGCCTCATTAGTCTTAGGCCAAAGAACAATTATCCTCTCTAACTTTTGTACCAATACAAATAAATGTTTGATAAGAAATAGGTGTTGAATTCTACATTGGGTCAGTTTTAGGCTTTATTATTCTGTACTGTATATGATACTCGGAATCAGTTTTGATTTTTATCGGACGCGAGAAAAAAAACTCAATCAAGATGTTTGCAAACATCGTAATCTTCAAAGCTAGAAAAAAATCTAAATTCTTCCTCTTATTTTGATACTTTAATCCCATTATTTTTCCCCAAAAATGATTGTCCATGAGAACTCTAAAAATGAAGTCCTTGTAAAAAATGGTCGATTTTAAAACTAAAACATTCTAGCTCGTTAAACGATTGTCTTTTGTGGCTTTATGTAATAGGTCAAGCTCGTGTTAATGAAAACGGTTGAACTTTTACCTTGTTCAGTGGAATGGCTTACAAAAATATAGTTTGGAAACTTCGATTCGCGCTGCTCATTTAGGATCCTCGACTCAGAAATACCAAGTAGTTTATATATTTACATTGCATTTTGCTTGGAATTACACATAAAGAGAGTTTAAAGACCCAGCCTTTTTACAATACACACTGTACTCTTTCTTTTCTTTTTTTCCATTTCAATCCCCGGAAGTCAATACACGTACCTGGACACAAGACACTGATTAACGCTCCGTGGCATTTGTGGCTCATCCACCGTAACATGTACATTAAAAATGAATAAAGTTTCTAGCATAAAGGGTTTTACGAAATAGATGAAGTAACAAAAACGTTTTCATACAAAATATTAAAAAATGTTATCTAATTTTTTATACATTGCATATAAAATGTAAAATAATACATTTTGCGAAATATGTGAAGAAACAAAAAAGCTTTTCCTGCAAATATTTAAACAAATGTTATCCAATTTTCATTCATTGCATATAAAAGGTAAAATAATACATAACATTTCACCTGATGTATATTCATTGTAAAACTGGAATTTGTAAGGACTCTTAAAATTTTTTACGACATTCTATCGGAAGAGGAAATATTTAAATGATATAGTAATTTTCGTTACAGTTAAACATTTTTTTCTAATTACTTGTGTTTTATTAAAATATCTCAGTGCATGCTTGTAAATAGTTAACCGAGTCAAAGTTAATAACCGTGAAAAGTGCGTTATAAAATCGAATAACTTGCAGTTGATTTTACGACGCCAATCTCCGATTCACGTCGTGGCACGTAGGGACGTAATTGTGAGCTTTATTATTTTGATACGTAATTTTATTTACAATGGGATGAATATATAGAAATACACGTGCACTTTCACTCACTTTCATGAAGCTACTTCGCGTACAAAACGAGCTTCACGCTGTTGTATGCTAATGCTTGGGTAAATTGTCGTGTGCATCGAACGTGAACACCGCGGACCCCATACTTCGTGACTCGAATGATAGACCATACAATCATATTTCCGTGGTTTGTTCAGAAACTTTTGTATCTATCTGTGCGTTGGTAATCTGTGGATAGTGGATCGTATTAATTAATTATGATACCATTAATTCTGTTTCAGAATTAATGGTAAATTGTTTTATAATAAAGACTCATTTGTGTATCAAAATCTGAAAAAAATTTATGAATTTACTTCTGAATATTAATATTATTATTTATTTCTGTTTATTAACTACATGAAGAAGTTTACGGATTGTACGATGTGTAAATGAAACATTCAAACGTAATATAACTTCGTATTGTAGTTAAATTAGGACAACTTATATTCCTATTCCTTGTGATGAATTCATTAAATTAATTGTTTGCAACTGCACTGCAATTACACTGAAAAGATTTTGTTCATGCGAAACGCAGTCTGGCAAAATTATTGATATCAGGGAGATTGAGCTTCCCGATAGCAGACAGGGGGTTTTACACGTGAATGTAAAAATTATGAGTCATGCGTGAAGCGGGAAACACTATTGTGATTTTCGGTATATACTGTGCTTGGCAGTAGGTGTATTTTCATCAGGGTTTTCCAGATTCAATTTCAGGTATTAATACAATAGAGTCGTTAGTTTAAAATTACTACATTTTATTTATTTATTCGTTTCCGCTACTGTCGGTATTAGCTACTATTGATGTAATAATATATTTATAAAAAGATTAATTGGTTTATATACTATATTGAAAAGGTTAGGAAAAATGTGGTTTAGAATGTCACATAAAAAGTCAACTTATCATAATAATATCTTGCAAAAAAATTAATACGAGTAATAGCAAGGAATTAACTAGTCACATTATTATCAAGAGTATCCCAAGCGTATACTGTGTTTAGTATTAAGTATAGGTAGCACAAAGTGCTCAAAAGACAAAGAAGATCCAGCCAAACGAAACGTCGAGCCTTAGTTATTCCAGCATTTTGTCCAAAACGTGCTTTCAAATTGTTTCAATAATTTAAATTTATCTGCCACTCTCTGCAGATATCGATCTATATGGATATGATTCAATTAATGATAGTTTAGTTGCGATTAAACTGTACACGAATTGATCGCATAGAGTAATTATATTTAAACTTCGAATTATTTGAACGTTCGTTGAAGTATATTGTAGAAAAAAATCTGTATTTTCTTCTTCATTTATTGCATATATTTAGGGTGCCAAGTGAAAATATGATCATATTAATTCAACACTGTTTCATTCTTTTCTGGTGCCATAAATATAAATTACTTATTAACTGGATACCAAAATCAAAACAGATATTTTTTGCCATTCGTTGGTTCTTCATGTATTTTTGGAATTTTAATGAAATGTGTAAAAATTGCCACGTTTAATAGTTAATTTTGTTTTTGTTTGCATTGAATTCCACGAAATTGTCTTTCAAATGTTAAAAACAACATTTCAGTAATTGTTCATTATTCATGTATCGTAACTTAGCAAAAAATTATAATTTAACGAAACATTAAAGATGGGTTCTTACAATGTTAGTATTTAATTTGGCAAATTTTCAGGATACGTAGAAATCGAGATATTCGAGGGTAAAGTATCATTAAAACACATGGATAGTTTCACAATGCATATCATTTTTCAGCAAATTTAGCATGAAATACCACGGCTTCTAGGTAGACGAATTGCTTGGAAATTTGGCAAATTAAATATCCTCGCAATAAACCAGATTTAAAGTTTCATCGAATTCTAATTATTGTATCTTTACTAATAAGGGAACTACCTTAAACTTAGCACAAAGAAACAAATAATTATGGAATTACGAAAGATTCCCAAATCACAGACATTTGTAATTATCTATTAGTCTCTAAAAAGTAATCTAGTTAAAGAATTCCATCAGATATCATTAGAACTGATTCTAATTGGATCTGTACGTATTTGTGCGGTTTCTGACAGTGATTTTAACGAATTTTTAATATGACTTTGGATATCAAAATGGAAATGCAAATAGACATCTCTGATACTTTCTACGTGATTTTCGACCGTGTTTTATACGTATCTAATGTTATCGGATGCAATTTTTTTTACTGAGATCGTAATGTTAACCAGATGTCAGGCTATGAGAACAAGAAAATCGTTTTGCTTTGATTCATTCTGTTGGAAATTGATTTAATGTTCTGAAACTGCCTATAAAAATAGTTTAAATAAAAATAGAGTTCACTATTCAATCAGATATCTAGCAATGACGCTTTGCAAAATATATATCATTCTTTACTAAAACCTGACTTATTGATTGCATGTATGTGTATATCGAAATCGTCACAAAGAAACAGAAATGAAACAGAAAATCCGTCAAGATTGTTGATCGATTTCCATGCTGTCATGCTGCATGAATAACTTTGCATCGTTCATAATCTTTTCTTTGAAAAAATCGCGAGACTTTCATAAACATAATTATCGCAATGATACAGCTGTAACCGAATCTAATTTACTAAATGCTACCAATTTAACATTAATACCCTTAATCATATACTCCACAATCTCCTTCAACTATTCCCTACAAATATCCCATTTTCTCTTTCCCTTTATTCTCAAATTTTGTCAGACCAAAAACAATTGTCATAGGCCTCCATTCTATTGATTTTCCCTAAATTTCGCAAGTGACTAAAAAAGAAAGTTTTCTACCATACCCACCAAGTCTGCATTTATCCACCAGTTACCGACAGAATTCCCACGCTTACCATCGAACAATAATAAATCCAGTTCGACAAATAAGTCCTAAATCTTTTCTAAAATCAACTATGTCCTAAAAAACCTTGAAATTTACGTAAGATTTAAACAATAGCAAAACATTCTCACGCATCCTGATAAAATATTAATCACATTCCGTTCGGCCTACTATTATTCGAGTCCCATTGGGTAATCGGCGAGTCTCCATTATCCAATGCAAATCGGTGTCGGTACTGTAAGAATGCGAGGAAACGGGAGGCGTAGCCGGCGCTCTCCGCACTGTCAGTCAATGTTGATTTTGTATCGAACGGTGTTCAAAAGTAAAACGCGATCGCGCGCTGTCACGAGGCAATCGCAGAAATCTTGTGATCCATCATGGACGAGGAACTGATGTGGAAAAACGCGTACGACCGGCTGGTGCACGACCAGGAAGAAAGGAGAAAAGCTGCGATGATGTCAGATTACCGTCTTAGGTAATTGAAGAAACTTTCGCCGGCTTATTTTTAGTTGACAATTTCGGCTCTCGAAATCTCTGACAGAAATCGCAACGCTTCTTCGCAAAGCTTTTCGTTAGTATTTCTCGACTGCTGCGGCTCTTCACTAACATCCGCTTGATTGATAAATTGGATCTAATCGTTAACTTATATTGCCGGCTAAATCATTTTCGCCGCGACCTTTGGGCCGCTGTCACTGCCTGTCCTTGACATTAATAGGACCGTATCGTCGAACAAATGTTTATTGTCAAATTGTTCTCGACGATAAAACGCCGAGCAAATCTGGGAATGTTTTGTGTAAAAATTATTTCTGGAGGTGAGAACAGCCGTCGAGATGCGCGATGAACTAATAAATACTCCTGGAACAGTCGACGAGCGTTCCTCCTTAAAATGACGTAAGCGTGAGTGACTGTCTTACACTCATGGCTACGCGTTACGAATGCAAAAAACCCTGCAACCGAATACTTTGTGAACATTAATCGCGGCGTAATCGTAGTCGAGCAATTACGGTAATTGCGCAAACGCCACCATTGGAATTGGTGCACGCGAAGACATTTTCTCGTTATCTTCATTTTTAGCGATTTAGCGGAGAAGATTGTGCGTGAATGCAAATAAATGAACGTTGAAAGTGTTGATGCGATTTGAAAATCGAAGTCGAAGTTGACTGCAGGAACGAAATTTAAGAAAAAAAGTTGCACAACCCATTCGGAATTGAATTTCCGATGTGCTGAATTCTTATGATGAATACGTCATTTAGCAAGGTGTGCCTGGATACTTTTATGTAGATTTACTTCTTCAATCTTTAGGCCAAATCGAATAACAATGGATGGGAAAAAACGCTACAGTGGTATAATGAGTTTGACGGAAAATTTTAAGAGAAGCTTAAAATGATTTTAGAAGATTTATTTTATTTTATGCAAGTTTGTTTAGGGATTGCAAGTTAGAAAGTTGTTGTATATTGTTTGTACAGTTTAAGCATTATTACGTTTATTAAAAAATTAAAGCAAAGAAACCCGGTTTAAGATGACTCAAAATGACGTGTATTGCATTAAACTATCGTTAACAGAACTTTGCAACTTCAAATATTAGAGTTGACGTTACACCCAGAATATATTAGTTGTGATCAATAAAGTCATTAGTTGCCCTTAACGCTTTAGCACGCATTATTAACATAAAGTATACAAAAAGACTGAAACGCTGATCGTTGTGGAATACTTTACTAATTAAGAGTATGTTTATAGAATGCCAAACATTGTCGGACGATAATCGTAATAAAGTTTACTTCATACATTGTAAAATTTTCAATGTTGTTACATTCGTTTTTCGTTAGAGCAGATAACATTGGGCGCTATTTGTTTTATTTGATGCGAAGTAATAAATGTATTATGCAAACTTCAATTTTGCGAATTAATTTATACCTCGAACGTAAAATAATAACCTATTTATTATCGAGCGTAGCACTTTATTATTAGCTTTGTTCCAAAATTTTCGAAATGTTATAGCGTAATGAGAATGGAGAGTTGAAGTATATGAACTCATTGAGCGCATAAATTTACATTGTTTAGAAACGCGCACGTTTTACGCCAGCACTCGGTAGAAAAGTTTAATGTATACGAGATCGGATCCAAATGAAGTTACAGCAACGAGTATTTCGGTATATCGTTTGATAATATCGCGTCAAAACACTGTTACAAGTCGCATCTAATAACGTTCACCCATCAATTCATTGCATCTGAATACCTTATCCCAAATAGAGTTGCTCCTTAAATCTATTAATTCTTTTTAGATGGAATATTTTAAAAACAGGATTTTTGAAGCATTCGGAAAATTCGATCTTATCCAAATAAGCCTTTGACCGAACTTTAATGCATTTCAACAGTCCAACATTGTTTATTTGTTAATTATTCAAACTGATTTCCAACTTTTAACGGTTGAGCGATTCGGTGTTTGTTACTAAAATTTACTCAATGTAATATTCTAATCATATAAAACAAATTAATTATTCATAAATGCTAATATTACTTAACTTTTTGAGTTATAGAAATACTTCTTGTAGAGACAGTTTACTATTAGATTGCATTTCGACATTTATTATGCTATAGAATATTGTATGATACGTCATTTATAAATAAACTCATCACAGTGTATTATATATAAATGTATACATAACGTATTTACATTTATTATTCTCTTCTATGCTCTAGTTATTAATAATAACAAAGGACTCATGCAAATAAATGATTGGCACTGTCTGGATTTCATCTCAATATTTTTACAATGCTCAATGATCAGAAATGGTGTTATGAATTCTTGCATATTTTTAGGGTTAGAAAATGAACTTCTGAATTTTCATAGATTTATTAATATATTTTTATTTATTTATTCGTAAACTCGTCCCTTAACTAATATGAATTAACGAAAAAATTAACTTTTGTTAAAAATAAAAAAAATAATTCATTGAAAATTTCATAGATCAGCCGCGATTATTCAAACACCTCTTACATATTTTATATTATCATGAATTTCATATGTATTTTGGACTGATGAAGAGGTGAACTAGTTTGTACAATTTTATATTAAATATTATTATAGACAATATTTGAAGACATGTATGAACATTCAAAAGTTCATCTGACAAGCCTACATATTACAATTCAGTTATAGTTCAGTTCTAGAGCATGCAATATCGTGTATCAGGAAGTTAGAAAACTTTGAATAGATGCGCAGATATGTTTGTTACTTAGTTTACGCTTCTGGTTTGAAGTAAATATATATGCCTAATTTACCAGATGAGCAAAATTATCTTATATTAAATTTAATATCTATAAGCAATTACATAAATTTACGGGAATTTTAAACCAAAACGTCCGTCTACCGTGAAATATATCGGAAGAAATAAGGGCGTATATTTATGCCTGCAAATGAAAATGTATTGGATTCACTTTTATAAATGGAGTTTCGATCAGAGTTGTTTTACGTTGTGTAAATTCAATAGACATTAATCAGTCAGCGCTTCTAGTTTTTGCGTGATACGGTTTGCTCGAATTCGCAAAAAACGAAAGATAATTACCATCGTTCCATGTTATTAATTTAACGTTTTATCAAAAATTAAACCATTTAACAAGAAAAATTACTTTTTGATGCAGCAGTTACCAGCACGCGATATTTTCACAGCACGTATATATCGAGCACATTTTTCACAGAAATATTAACAGCTTTGAGTATTTTTGTTAAAAAATCGAACTCTCAGCAGTCAGGTATTTTTATCGCGGTATTCCTATTTCTAAACATAGTAAACTAGTTTTAATTAAATGTTATCTTTGCTATACCTTTCGGATTAGATTTCTTCTTAAAATGAATCAATGTTTCAGCGACGAGATTCTGGAAACTCCAGAATCTCGGTAAAAAATGCATCATCATCCATGTAAATTACTTGTGTGGGCTTTTGTAATTCAATAGAAGTGTGCAAGGGACTTTTTATTTTGCTAATTGAGAACATAAAGGAAAGAATCGTTCGTTTATAACACGACATTACCTCGGTTTGTGAAGATTACAGTTAATTGGTTCTTCAAATATGATTTCACTTGTCACGTTCGTTCATAAAATTCGGAGTGCCTCTATTCTGTTCTCTTCTCCAGCTAATTAAACAATTACACTTAGACAAAGTAATGAGAGGTTTTTCCGCCTCGGTGTAAGAAGTATGACACATAACGTTCATTGACTTATACGTTTAAAACCATTTTCCAAACTGTTAAAGCAATCCGTTTGCAGTAACCAGAATATTCTTACAGGAAATCGGTTTTCCGATTATTTGGATAAAAGAATTTCCTATTGCGATAAGAATAATATCTTCTAATCCAAGATATTCTTGCAGTAAGATTATTGAAGTTTACTGTAAATCGAATTCCTTAAACAGCGAACACAAAATTGAATTAAGATGAAAATACTGGTAAACTGTTTGCATTTTTATTTTATTTTTATTTGCAACAAATATAATATCAGGCAAAACTTTTTTGCGCGCGCTCACTTCATTTTCTTTCAAACGTTATATCCTAACCTCAAAGAAGAACTTCAACGAAGAAACTATTGCATCATTTTACAATTCAGCCCAAATCAACGATTGTGCACACAGAAATGACGAGTCCTTGCGAATTTTTTAGTTTGGAACAATGTCTAAAAGACATATTTCCAGAAATTTGAAAAACAAATGTTTGTCAAAACTTGTTAAAATCATGATGAATATAAAATCCGATTACTGTAAGAATAAATATTCTTTCAATGAAAGGATTTACATTTACATTAAACTTGATTTATTTTCGAGACAAATGCTGCTTATTCTTGCCTCCAAATTAATATTTCGATCGCAAAAGGAAATCGTGTTAAATTATATAAATTGATTGTTAGAGTACGATATTCTTAACGTAAACAAATTATTTTTATGGGTGCAGAAAACATCTTAACTTCACTGAAAACAACGATATCTGCGGCATTAATATAATGGTATATTTAATTATAGCAAATATGTGTCTCAAACATACAGTAGGTTTGCCTCAAATATACTAGATCAAATATATCTCTATATCTGACCATTCTGTACATTTGGGACTATCAAATTTATATTTGCATCAAATATAATATTATATTAGAGCCAAAGGTAATTTTTTAAGTATGCCTTGGTGCCAGCATGGGTGTTAAGAGCGTTATAGCAGCCAAATTAGCAACTTAATTACAATATTTTGCAATAGTAAAATATTGTAAAATTCAAATAAATCGGCCAAAACTGTAGGAAACTTCATCAATTCGATTTTTCATGTCTCATTAAGTTCACTTGTTCATTTTTTTTATTTGTTTACCAAAGTAAAGTGCAACATTAGTAACACTTTGACCCAAGTCGTATTTTTTCTGTCTCTGCCTAACGCATTATGAGCAATTGCGAATTGTACATTTACATTGGAATATTTCTTTTATTTATCCCATAACAATATTTTGTCGTTACAGTAATTATTAATGGTTGAACTTTTTATATATGACCATGAGGAACAAAGTAGATTTTGAGACTTGTTTACAGCCTTTTATTCATACAGAAGCTGACGTTTCGTGCAATCTGCTTACACCTCTTCAGAGCTGGATATGTTGTGAATGTTTATTTGTTTATTCCTCTACAATGTCCAACCATGGTTGTCGTCAAAGGTGTCGATTGGATAAATAAATAATAAATAATAAATAGGAATAAATAAATAATAAGTCGATAGATGATACAATAAAGGAATAGACATTGTAAAGGAATAAACAAATAAACAGCATATCCAGCTCTGAAGAGGTGTAAGCAGATTGCACGTCAGCTTCTGTATGAATAAAAGACTGTAAAAACGAGTCTCAACATCTACTTTGTTCCTCATGATCATTTATAAAAAGTTCAACCATTAATAACTGAACTTAAGGAACATATTTTGAGCATAATCATCAATTAACTTTACAGAAACGTATTCTACAAAGCTTTCTTTATAATATATCAGTTTTTCGACAATATCTTAATACTTTAAGTGGTATATTTTTTAATAAAAGTAGCCAACACACTCTTAAAAATATCCTATTGTCACAACAAGAATTCTTTTGCGAGAGAATGAAATTCAGTTCTTTCACAACATGACTTTCATTCTGTGGCAAACTGATGTTCATTCTGTGAGGGCAAGATATCTTAAAATGAAAGCAAAATATCTTGCAGACTGCGCATGCGTGGTTCGGTCCTTATTGAGTTCAAACAGATATCTTGCTGTGACAGCTCTTGCTGATATCTTGCTGTCACAGAATGACATTCATGTCCTGACAATAGGAACCCTTGCAAACGGGAAATCTTGCTGTGACAAACAGAAGATTTCTAAGAGTGCAACCTACCCTACTCCATAAGAGCCTATATAAAGTAGCTGCTTATATACTTTTTGCTATAACATCCTTAATAAAGTATGTTTTAATTCCTATTATTACATATTCAATACTGAATGGGAATCCTACATATACACAGTATTTCTCATACCTGGATTTCCATTTAGTAATTCCGCAGGTTTTTCCTTATCTCATTATCTCGATCAGTAATTGTGACTTAATGCAGACACAATTACAGGCCGCGGTCTATGCATCGCGGCGAGATAATTCCACTAAAAATACCTCCAGGTGACAACGTGTTCGGTTTTATAATATAATTCGCGTACATAAATATAAGCGCGGAAACTCGCGAGCGTACCTCTCATTGTAATTACGCTCACGTCAATAAAACGTGTTCCAGGCTGAGCGAAGGTGCCAAATGTTTTGACGTGTTCGGATCAATGCTCACAGAGAATACTCCCGCGGACGATGGGCTGGAAGAAACTCCCTTACCAGCGCTGGATACTGCAGCGGACGTAGCCGAGAACCTCGAGACTGAAACGGAGGAGAACCTTCAAGATTTAGAGGAATCGACTAACGTTATTTCGGATAGTTACACGTCGATCGAAAACTTCAACGAGGAGGATGTACTTAAATTAGTTACCGAGTCAGCCGGATACAACGTAAGTGTGCCGCCGAAGAGGTCCGAAATTCGCCTCTTTTGTTCGCCATCCGCCCCCGAAACTGGGATCCGCGATCCCGAAAAAAGCGGTACTTACGGCGACAAGCGGAAGTCGCTCAATCTTCTAAACCCGTTGCTTCCGAACGACGGATTCGACGTTAATTTTGGCGATTGCCTTCGCGAAATGCGACGATTCGTTCAAACGAGGCATAAAGAAGCGTGTCATGAGAAAATGTCATTTCCCACTGAGTCCTTTCATTTGCTTGATACGTCTGTTTGCAGTCAAACGCTTATCTTAGATGTCAAATGAAAAGGCATCCTGTTTAGCTCCACTGTCCCATAAAATGCTTGTATTCAATTTCATCATTGGATAATTCGGATTTATTCAAAAAGGAAATCGTTGTGCGCAATCCTATCAATTAACGCGCGTCGATCAGCTATTTATACGAGCGAAATTACGACGGAAAGCTCAAGTTCGCTCTGGACTTGGGGCCACGTGACTGGTGAATCGAAAGAACGACCGGCCGGTTCAAAATTAGAAAAATAAGAAACGCATCCGAGGCGAAGACGGAACGTTGACGTAGCCACCGGTGTCCGACAGTCGGACTCGTTTATTCCTGGCAGTGTCGAGCAAAACGCCGCGACGGTGCAAACTCGCTTTCTTATTTTGTTTCCGCGCGCAGAGTGGTCCGTAAATCATGCGAACAATTCTTGCGGTTTCGAATGGTCGCACTTTGATGTGCCGCGCGACGGATTTAGTGTGACGTCGCGTGCAAAGTGATTTCGCGAGCCGGGCCGAATGTAATTCGCGTCGTGACGGATTTCTAATTTGCGAGTGACGTTATCAGTTGACCTATCATGCGACTTATTTCACTGCGACCGATGTTTGACACAATTTTTCGTCGCGACAAAACTTGATTTATCGGCCGGCAAAGAGCTGGGCGTTATTATTTATTGGCCATTTAAATGGGCCGTTATCGCTAATTTCATCGCGATGAAAGTTCGGTTTGATCAGTTCGCATCGTAGGGTCGGAGAGTTGGTAATGCAACTTCGCTGAATCGGGGAAATGTTAAACAAAATGCTGAACGAATCGCAACAATTTGCGCGCTAATTGAAAAAGTTGCAACTTTATATTTAAATAGATTATTAAGCGGGAAACAAATTTATTTATAAAATGTCAGGACAAGTTTAATTGAATCGCTGAAACTTTTATGAAGCCAGGTATCCAAGGCGCACAAAAGGAGAATTTGTTCGGCAGTGCGTGGCTGTAATGCAGCAGTTAATGATTAAGATATCGTCCGGTTTTATTCGTTTTGATTTGGCGAGTGGCCGCCGAGCGAACAAAACGAAAACGTCGGGTAGATTAATTGGAATATTGTAAATCAATTTCTAATCGACGGGTTCGATTAAAAATCACTTATTTTCGGAACAAACGCAAAAACCGAATATTGATTTGTTGAACTTGTCAGGTGCAGGCGCAAATGCGGTTCAATTAAACTACTTTAAATATAACCGACGTTCGGCGCTATTTCGTACGGCATTTTTTAACATTTCTGATATCCGATAAGAACGTGAAATAGCGGGGAATTTATTTACGTTAGTTCGGCTGCTGAAATGTCGAAGTGGCAGGTTACAAAATTTGCGTTCTTGCGTCGCTCGGCTATTTCGTCGTGGAATGATGGATACGCGCGAAGGTCGCGGAACCGGGTTGACGTTGAAAATAAAAAAGAACGAGCGGGCTAATAGTGTGCAAACGAACAAATTAATAGCATTTATTGAAAAGAAAAACAGACGGTAGTTAGCGATCGTTCAACACATGAATGAGTTGGCTCGTGGCCGAGTCTAAATCGAGTTGACATTAAATTATGTAACATCAATAGTAAAAGTAAATTGCTTCATGTATGGCTACAAACAATCGGGAGATGGAGTTAAGACTTTAATACGCGAGATTATTCTCATCGACGTCGGTGCAAACAGTTGTTAGCTGGTGACGCTCGGCTACTATTATTTACAGTAATCTGGCGAAAGACGAGTTCAGATATTGAAGCGACATTAATTGTAATTTGCGGATTTATGAATGCGATTTCACTGCCGAATGTACTTCGCGAATGTACGCTTCAAATGTCTGTAATGAGGACAGTGCATCTCGGTAATCCGAAGTTACTCGAATTATAAAGATTAACTTATTTTTCTTTAACCGAGTTTGTCACTTCTCACTTTGACATAGTAAATAAAAACTCGGCAAACGAGCTTGATTGGACGGACGTGCCGTTTTTTTCGTTCGAACAAATTTCAGAGGGAAGAAACTTGCGGGTAATAAGTCGACGAAAATTATGCAACTATTGCGATTGGGAAGTTCGATTGTGCCACATACGAATTGGGCGGTCAATGCAATTTCAGATTTGAAGATTGAAAATATAGTGGTTTTTCGCAGTTGCAAAGGTCGGAAAACAACGTCGAAATAAGTGCTTGATTTCGTGGACATTGAATTAGTTTTGTGAATGAAGCATGTGACAATGGTTAAACCGAATAAAGCCGTTAAAGTGCTAAACGAGCCCCTATGCTGGAAAAAGAATAAGTTCAGAGGGGTGACTAAATATGAAATCGAACAAAGAACCAAAGCACGATTGCAATCATTGACGGTGAGTTACAAATAATTTGTTACCAAGTCTTAAACAAATGCCTTGATATGGGTTTTCTACTATCCGACTTTTTCTCCTATATTATCGGTGGAGATAAATTGCAACGGCAATATTTAATGAAATGTATGATCTTTTTATTAATGCATGAAAGTGAATCTTTCAGACACTTGAAGTCTTTAAAGGAGAGTTTAATTGAAATATTGATTATCTTGAAATAAGTGATATTTATCGTTTTCGACATTTTTATTGCTGGAGAATTGCGGAAAGATATTGTTATAAACGATCTGAAACTATATTCGGTTTGCTTAAAAAAGTAAAATGGCAAACCAAAGTTAGAGTTTCCTGCGTTTGTCGGATAATTTATAACAAATTATTCAATGAGTCAATAAATTGGAATTTTAGTTTGCTTTGCTCTATTTTATTTTCCCATTGTTCTCTTGTTTAATTTATTCAACGATAAATTATATTTTACATGAAACGATTCTCCGTAAAAATGTACACGCGATACATACAGAATGCACGCTACATTATTCAGATCCAGCGGGCTGCATTTGGTAATTGAAAAATCTTACAAGTCTACTAGAACGACTTAAAATATATTATGAAAAAAACATGAAATAATAAATAACGGGGCGGTCGCTTGTTTTGTTTTCGACGTAAATATCGAAAAATCGACAATTCAAGCACTAAATTTAGTAACACATATATCCTGAAAGAGAATATTGTGAAAATTGAATCGACTCGTTGAACGAAAATCAACATACATGCTGAATATTTTATCCAAGTCTTTTGCAAAAAACAAAATTGAAAAAAGGAATCTCGATGAAGTCGTTTGATTTTACGTGGAGTAACGTTCAATAATGGTCAATTTGGTTCAAATATAAAAAGCCACAAATTCAATATTTGCCCGACTCCATGAATATTTATTCAACATAAGAACAATTTTTCTGTACAGTAAAACGATTTATAAGATATTCGTGAAATATGGATAAATGAAATATGGGTAAAAAAAGAATTAAACGTGTTCATCGGGTAACAGATGCCGTTTTCACTAATTACATAAAAGTAGCTGCGCATGGTCGTAATATTTATTTCGCGGAGGAAAATTATTTGTGCAAAAACACGAGAGTGCAATAAAATGTCTCTTATAAATAATAACCTGTAATAATTGAGGCGAGTTGGGACGGTATAATTTTATTAAAATAATTGCAAGAGCCACGTACAACGTCTAGAGTAAAAATAATTGTTTAAAAATGTTCGGGTTATTAAACGAATTAGTCCGAGTTTCCAGGCAAATAAAACGTATCGCAAAACGGCTTGGATTTATTATGCAAATGAGGGAGTTTTACGTTGCGTTTGCATTCCTTATGCGACTAACGTATTCTCATTAAAAGTAGCTCATGCGGCCCGTAAATCGGCCAGCAACACTGACCCTGTATATTGTTTTAGATGTGGAAAGGCTTAGATACATCTGCGCCTCCTCGCTTTTGCTCAAAATAAGTGACTCTATTTCAAGTCCGCCGTAATGACCGAAATATCCGACAATTAATTTAGCCGAAATTTAGCGTATGTGTCATCTCCCATCGTATTTTCGATGGCGTTATAAATGTATAATAGTATAATAAACACACATTGTCAGCAGAATGGCGAATATTAATTACGTATCCGAACTGTTCTCGGATATAATTAGACTCTTACAGTGTTAGGTCCACTCTATTCTCGGTTTAGTGTGATAATGAAATCTGTTACAGAAATAGAAACCGCAGAAATGTCTTGAATTGTAAACAAAGAAATTAACAAGCATAATTTATGAATGAAAGAGCGAAAATAAAAGTTTGCACAATAGGCGTGGGGAGTAAATGAATTTATCAGTCGCGAAAACAAGTCACAAATATTATAAATTTTTACATTTCGCAAAGAGTCTTCTCTAATAAAGC
Organism: Ceratoteleas bidentatus; assembly: GCA_022817645.1. Classification (NCBI taxonomy): domain Eukaryota; kingdom Metazoa; phylum Arthropoda; class Insecta; order Hymenoptera; family Scelionidae; genus Ceratoteleas; species Ceratoteleas bidentatus. The sequence goes on from JABFPB010000028.1 coordinate 28,629, forward strand.
ATAATATGTAGTAAATATTTTGTACATATTTGTTGAAATATTTAGAAAATATCTGAATGTGCAATGTAAATTGTTGACTATATACTTTTTTTTGTAAAATATTGTGTAGATAGTGAAAAATATTTTAAAATTAAAATATTTTGCACTATTAGGGATTGTATTGATTAAAATGAGATAAAGAACTGCTTTCAGCATATTCACAAGAAACAAAAAGTATAATACTTTAATAATCATTATAACATTCTCTACACTATCCAAATAAATTATAACGTTTCGTGTACTGTTTAAATTCATTTGCCGCAAGAATTCTTTTTGCGCCGCAAAGCGAGCGTATCAACGTAAGCTCTAACTCGATAGAAGCAAGTTCGTAAATTTTCCAGACTAGTTTCTAAATCTTTCAAAATGCGAAGTCGAAACAGTGCTTGTTTCTTCAACCAAGTGAATTTGTTTAAATAACTATCATAAATCGTTACGTTAACAACGCATATCTCTCGCAGTAAGTCAAATTCGTTGAAATTTGAATTAATTAACTTCGCCAACTAGCTCTGTAGCTCCGATCAATTCATTGACCTGCTTGGATGAATAAACGATTTGGACTACGATTTACTTGTTTCCAGTTCAGAGTTCAAGTTTTTTAACTTCAATTAATTGAATATCTCCGTGAATTTAATATTGCCCGAATTCGTTCCGCGAATAAAAATGCCTGCTTTTGCCAGTATGGCTTCAGAACTGGCTTTGTTAATTTCAATAAGACGTTCTACTTGCAGGTTGAAGATCTCTACACAACCATGATGTACATGGCCCAGCATCAAATCAATTATGACTACGTGGAATGCTCGCAGGAGGAGACCCTGCACCATTTGCGTCAAGCGTTCAAAATCGATGACGAAATGCACGAGCGGGTGGTTAGCGAAATACAAAATATGGAGGTATCGTATCTCCTGCGACCTGCGATCGGAAGCGGCGCACGTGAGCGTCGCTTTGCGCTAAAAGTGGAATATTTTTGCAGACACAGAAGGAGCGGTTGAGTGTGGTGGTTATGAAAGCTTCCAACTTAGTTTCCAAAGACTCCACCGGTTTGAGTGATCCGTTCTGTGTCCTTTACTTAGAGTCCTCGCCGACTAAAAGGTACAACACTGCAGTCAAACTTGGCACCCTCGATCCCATCTGGGAGGAATACTTCGACCTGTGAGTACGAGTTGACGTGTGAAAACTCGTTGGGCAATTTTTTATTTTCGCGCATAATTCTCGGCATTTCATTTCAGGCCGGTCGAGGATCTGCAGACCGACGCGTTGGTTATTGAAGTCTGGTAAGGCGGGTTATTGAAATATCGAAATTAAAAAAGAAATTGGATCGAAGGTTGCGCAACCGCGAACGTATACCCCTCTGGTTTTGTGTGTCGCAGGGACTTCGACGCAGCGGAATCCGTGTCCGAGAAGATGAACAAGGTGAAAAGCGTCAAGGGCGTTAAAGGATTAGTGAAGCTGGCGAAAGAAATAGCGGTGACTGCGACAACGGGCAATTATGATAATGAATTTATCGGGCAGTGCCGAATTCCGTTGCAGGTACGAACTTGAGAACTCACGGAGAAACGGATAAATACGTTCCGCGGGAGCAACTGCAGGAGAAAACTCGAAAAACGCCCTCGACATTAAAATGCAATTAAACCGTCTTGATTGTTTGCAGGAAATACCCATGTCGAACGATCTGGTCGTTTATCCGCTCGAGAAGAAAAATAAGTCGAAGCGCCGCGGCGATATTCACTTGAAATTTGCATTTAGTACCGAAGATAACGAGCAGGTAGCTCTGCAGGAACACAGACATCTATTACGAATACTCTTGTTGCACGAACTAGATAATGACCAAAATATCAAATATTGCTGGACGGAGAAATGGACACCTGCGGCTAAAATGTTGATTCATCAACACGGCATTCAGCGTAGATTGCACCCGTCCAAAGCGAGTCTTTCCAAATGGATTATATACTCGCGAATTCATCAGGAGCACCCTTTGAGTTACACACTTTTTCACAGTCTAATACTCGAATTAATAATTCCGCTTGGCGATGACTTTTTCACAAACGAAGAAGTCAAACTTTTCTGGGACGCGACGAAAATGCTCCTCCACTCGTGCTTTTATTACATCCAACAAATTCGATCATTTTCCTTTAAAGGCAGCGCGACGTTCAATCAGATTAACGCCGTCCTCGGGTGAGCATCGATTTGTCCGGGGAGATTGTTAAAAATGCACTTGGCGTTACGGCTGACACGCTTTTGTATTCGTTTCAGCATTTTGTCGGCCGTTTCGGAGGTCGCGACCAAGATGGCCTGCGAGGTGGACTTGTTCGCGAAGGAAAAGCGGCTCTGGTGCAAGAACGCGCGGGAGGGCGAGGACATCGATATCCGCAGGGCGGTTGAGCTTATCCTCGCGCAGACCGGCGACGCGCGGTCAGTAATTCACTGTAACTACGCACTCAGACAAATTCGCCTGGATGCGCAAACAATGCGTCTACTTTAATTGTGCCATTACCGTTGCTTGCACGCGCACTGAAAAACGGTAACAGCCCAACAGGGATGATAATGAAATTTGGGTAATGCCAGGATAGGATTGCACTCTCGGCAATCCTATCGAAATCTGACTATCGCAGGAAGAATTCACGCCCTGCCAATCCGATTGTTTTAAGAGCTGGTGAAGCATCCGCTGCTGCTAACCGAAACGTCATTACCATTCCCGTCATGTTGTCCCAACTGTGGCGAAATTTACCACCCCTGGGCCGACTGTGGTCGCAAAATGAAAATCATCAGGGGGTTCAACAAGCAGCGGCAAATCTTGTTAAAAATCTGATCCTCAATCTAGGTTCGAGGAAATCAAAAGCGGGGTCTTTAAGGAGGAAGTGAGCGACCTGAACGACGAGCAGAAGGCCACGTGTTACGACGACGTGATCACCCAGCTGCTCGACGACATAGCCAAGTGCAGAAAAATGTATGACGGACTTTTCATCAAGTAAGTCGTCCGCCGCGTTACGAGCGGCGTGCATTAGGATAGGTCTTAAACATTTCTGGTGGCGACGTGCAGGGGTCGTTGTGTAATGGCGGAGATCGATTTGATTTTTGTATAAATATAAATCATCGTGGGGTAGGTGGCATTTCATACTTCACGGCAAAGAAGTGCTTTGGGAAAAACACTTTCTGTCCTGAATTTTAAAATGAGCGTTTTCAATCTTAACCTAAATGGTGAGATACTTTAAGATGTGATACTTTAAGGTAAAAGGCAAAATGTTTAAAACGTTAAAAACGCTTGGTTTTTACTGTGAGGCCAGTCTGATATGTGGTTTTGAAGCCACTTTCTTCCGATTTTGAGATATTTGAGTTTAAAGTTTCAAAAGTAAACTTTTATTGCTGTATAAATTGGATATATTTTTATAAGACAATATTTCTAATGTAAAATGAAAGTCGGAAATCACCTTCAATTTACAAATATTGCATTTAGCTTTTTTCTGTGCTTTGGATGAGCTCTTGACTGGTTTTTCCACGGAAAAGATACACGTAACTGGGTTTTTATCAAAAGAGACACTCAACTGGTTACGTCTTGTCCAATTTGAGCAAACTATATATCAGATAAAAGCTTTTCAACATTGCTAAATAAAGATATACATAAAAACATATGCATTTCTGTTTTTATGTATATTTTTGCACCACAATATTTGTCAAAAAATGTTTTTTTAGTTTCTTTAGTTTTGTTAGTTCCTACCATTCATAAGATTTATCCAAAAATGTGACTTAACTTTGTTTCCCTTCAAAGCACAAACTTCATAATACATGTAATGTTTTTTACTAGTACTTTGAAAGTTGGAAAACACTTGCAAATACCAATATACGTAAAACTACTTTCCATGTAAGATCAATTTGAAACTTTTTAATTTCTCGACTGCTTACTCGAACTGCATCGCCGCGCGCACGCTCGGCGATTATCGATTAGTATATCGATATTCAGATTTCGGCATGAGAAACAGAAAATACCAACGTGGTGAATGTTTTTTCCGCCTTTATTCATACCAACCCAGTAACCGGAATAGTATTGAAAAGTATTGGCAAACCATAAGTCGAAACACGAATTCACTTGTCGACCTTTCAGTACGTTTCAATACTTTAGATGTGTATCATCGGATTAAAAACTTGCCGATTGAATACAGAAAACCTGCTAAAACATTTCAAATCTTAACTCCGGATTAAAGTAACCTAAAAAGTAGTCAATCATCAAGACGGATTCATAAATGAAATTATTAATCCTTGATGCTGCAGGGTCCATGGAGATTGATTTAAATAACCTCAAAAAGCAGCCAATTCACCAGAAAGTATTCAGAAACGTGATTCATTCGTACTGAAATTTATCAAAATTTCAATACTTTTCAATACGATTCCGCTTACAAGAAAATACTCCTACAGTTTGGAGCACTCCCTATTTGCTATGCTCCATTTAAGAAACAGATTTCTACCCATTACACAACAAGCAAACCACTTTTAAGACATTTTCAAATCGATTCCTTCTGCCTATAACCACAGGCCATTATTTTCAGGCACCTGGATTTATCCTACGCCAAAACACTCTACACGCAGTACGCCGGGCGCATCACCGACCTCTGCAAGGATAACGTGCGCGATATTAGCAGTCGCATAAAATTCGAGACGGAGGATCAATACCGGACGTTCGCGAAAAAGTTTTGGAAATTGTACAAAACTTTGCAGCGCTACGAGAAGTGGGTACTTGGCTTATCAACCGCGCGTCCGCGTGTCCGCGCCGTATGCAAATCGCCGAATTAATGCCGGTGTCCGCGCGCAAAAACGCGTATGTCATCAACTTTTTTGCCGCGCTCGTCGCCGGCAAAAGGAATTATACGGTTATTGTTGGGACCACGCGTTACGGCCTGTGCGCCAAAAGTCATACGAAATCCCGCGCGTATTCACGGCTCCGCTGTTTATGTCGAACGGACGCCGATAAATTGTGAATGAACGCCCCGATCGATACATATAAGATGCGACGCCTGCATGCTTGCACGTATTTGCCGAAACACGTTTGTTCATGATTTCGTTAGACGCGAACTCTAGTCGCAACAACGAAAGAAACGGCGCTGACTTTTTCACGACGCTCGCGCGACCTATCGGGCTTTCTCGATCGAAAGAAACGAAGCGCCGTTATTATCGTCCCGCGTTTATTATTTAAAGCGCGCTTCAAATTAAGTTACGGCACTGTCTCAATAATGGAGCGCCAGACATTGCAATATACATTAACCTTTGCAGCATTAAATGGGCGTTTAATAATATCGGCAACAAGTGATCAAATTCGCGTTACACATTTTTTATTTTTATTCTCGGGGGCCGACATAATAAAGCACGAACATCCCGCCACTTGATAACGATAATGCAGAATTGATCGCCCGATGTTTACTGTTTATTTTCATCAATAGGTTCGGGATCATCCTTTGTCCCGACGAGCTGAAAGACATGGAGATACACGACTTTCATTGTTGGTTCCAAGATGGTGCTTATTTTTACTTCAAACAGTACTGCGAAATGTTGGTTTTGCAAATCGATCGTGCCGTGGAAATGGAAACATTTGAAGTGTGCGACGAGAAGAACGTGCACAGTTACAGCATAGTGCACCTTTTGGAATTGTGCTCCGGCATGATCAACGATTGGACTGCCTTGCAGTGGCCAGATTTCGAAACATCGTATTGTCTTATGATGGAAATCAACAAAGTATGCAGCCTTATTCCGCTATTCATCAAAAGCTCAAATTTATCGAACAAAACAGCGAAACAAAACATTCAGTTAATGCCAACGGTTTGCCATTCAATTGTTTAAACATTATTTTTATGCAGACATCGACAGTCGAGTCCCCCCGTTGTTGCAAAAGTTTCAAAAAGTGTTATATTTTATAGTAATTCGAGGACGAAGCTTCCAAATCAGTATAAACTATATTTTGTAGTAAATTGTGATAAAAAACAAAAGAAAGATCGAATGCTTTGAGTAGCAACAGTTTCGGAGGTAAGAGTGAAGAGTTCCCGGCTGCAAACCTTAAGATCGAGGGTTCGAGACTCCGTGTGGAAAATGTTTTTTTTAAGAAACATCACCGCTAAAACAAGTGTCTTAATTTCAGATACTTTTTGTAGACATTTTTACGTCTTATAAAAGTATCTTAAAATAAGACATTACGTCTTAATTTAAGACATTTTTCACGAATGAAGACGCTTTTTCGTGTGTCTTAATGCAACTACAATCAATCGCGTTGGTTTGTTTCAGCACATTTTTTACTGTCTTGAGTACTACGCCGGCAAAATCGTGAAAAAAGCCGAACAGGATCAACAAGCGGAAAACAACAATTCAATCGGCAGCGGCAAAGTGGACGTTTCGGTGGCCTGGTGTTGCGCTGTCAATAACATGCACTACGTAACGAAGGCGCTGAATGGTCCATTTAAGTACGTTCTGCGGCTTAAAGATTTGATTGAGAATTCACGGGCGAACATGAGCGAGGTGCAAGTCGAGCGGTGCTCGGAGACGTTCGAGCGGTTCATTGAAAGCGAGACGGAAAAGATTCAAAGCCGACTTTATGAATTGCTCACGGAAATGGCTCAAAAAATGGGTCCGACCATCAAAAGGTACATTTCACGCGTCGTATCGCGGTCGAATGAACGCCATTATTAGGCCGAGGCGCAAATTAATTGTGCCTGATTGTTCTAGGTACTTGATGGAAATCGAAGACGAGGCACCCCTGAATGGCCTCAAGAACCTCGAGAATTATTTCAACTTGAACTTCGGTATGCTGACCGATCATTTGTACGGGGAGAACTACGAAAAAATTTACCAAGTTATTCAGGAAACGGTTTTGGAGAGAATTCGGGAAGTGGTCACGAAAAGCTTGGAGGTGGGTGGTACTTTTTCGCGTGAATTATTTCAGATCTGCGGTTTCCGGAAAAAGGCTTAACTGTGGCCAACGTGAACAAAGTTATAGAATGAGTTTTGGAATTTACAGTGTGGAATGGGAAGTTGGATAATTACTAATAACTGATGGAAATGGAGTTATTAATGGTGGTTTTACAATTTCAGAAAAGCAAACAGCCGTCGCATTATCAGAATCTGTATAACGCGGTGGAGAAATTGAATTCGTCTTTGGAAATGGATAAAAATGAATCCATGGAAGGTGTGGTGAAGGAAATAAGGGACTTGTTGAAGCTTAATATGTCTGAAACTGCGGAACTTATACACTTATATAATCTGGAGAGGTATAAGGAGCAAGAAGAATCGGAAAGCACCACGCACGGGTTGATTACGATTCAGACGTACTTCGTCGAGAATTTATTGAAAATCAAAATCTGGAATGCACGGAATTTAGTTCCTATGGATAGTAACGGTAAGGGTGGCTATTTTTTCCGCTGCTGCGATAAATCTGATTTTTATCTGACGTTTAATGCAAATCTGATATGACAAAACTGACAGAAAATACTAAATTACGTTTTGCACGACGAACGAAGTTAACTCGACGCTTGTTCTGGTTCAGTGGATTTTTTATATTGTCAGAGGTTACACTTAAGCGATTTATCGCGTCATAATATGAATTAAACATTTGATTAATTCCGCGGGCGAATTTAACCAACAATTTCGGTTGGGATAATTATTGTTGGGTTCAATGGTACGTGAACAATTTGAAATGCGATTAACGGGAGGTGCAACCAAAAATTATAAAATCCTTCAATTTCAACCGGATTCAGTAATTATTTTTTTAATTAATTTCTCGACGAATGTTAACTGAAATTACACATTTCTCATCGAAGCAACCTGATGATCAGATTAGTATTTTTCATAGTTTTTCAAATCCAGATATTAGTATTAAAGTGAGACGCTCGCTACCTTAGAAACTTAATATTCTAAAAGGGTTTCCGAAACGTTCGCAGAATTCATATTTAATAAGATTTTCAATATTATACTTTTTGTCGTACTGGAAACAGGACGGAAGTTGACAATTTCAAGCTACATAATGAACTACTTCTGCGTAATTAGCTGCTTTTAATTACTAGAGAGAAACACATTAAACAACGCGTTTTGCTACGGTTTGTTTTGCAGATTTGAATAATATTTTCCTGTTGCGTGCTATAAACTTAAATACTGTGACAATTTTGTACCCGTTAGGTTTAAAGTACATTATATCCAGTCACTTCAAAATTTAGAATGAATCTAGTATTTAACTGAAAGTCATTTGCGTTACTATATGGAAGAGAACACTTAAAATTTTTTATATTTTCATGGATTTTTGTGATTTTTTGAGTAGCAGTTCCCGTAAGTGAATAATAAAAGTAGAAACGGAGGTATTTTAATTTGCAATTAATTTAACGCCGTTAAAAGTCTATTAGTCTTACGAAAATTTCATTCCGAGTTCGGATGGAGGTATCTTGTGATATACTGAAAATGAAAATCGCAACAAAGGGGGTAATAAAAGAGACGATTGAAATGCAATTAAAAGGAATTTTCGGTCCACTTGTTAGCCCGGATAAATTCTATCGAATGGCAATCGATTCGAAAGTGTTAATACAAGAATAGAATTGACTATTAACCCGAATATGATCGAAACACTTTTAATCCGTCCAAGTGCGACTCCGATTACGTTTGATATTAGAAATAGTTCAAAATTCGAACGAACTGTTTGTGTTTGCGTATTTATTGTAATTAAATGAAACGTTTGCTTTTATAGGCATTTTAAAAAAAAAGCTTTCGCGAGTTGATGATGGGAATCTGAACCATAAAAGTATTTTTAATATTAAGTGGCGGAAACAAAGTATGTAAAACAAACACAATCAAAATTGTACATTTCATTTTAGACATGACTAGTTCTAAATTATTACTACCAAATCATCCACTTTTCAAAATAATTCATTCGAACGAAGATTTACCCGTCCAGGACGAGCTTGTAGCTTAAAAAGATTACCTTGGGTGAACTGTTCAATTGATCTAAATCAACGTGATTCGAAAGACGTCTTTGTTTCTTTTTCGTAGTCTAACGTTGACTTACAAATATATTCTCTGAAGTAAATTTCACGTGTTTAAAAAGACAACGTTTAAAAAGTCTTCGATATTGCTTTTCAGTATTGTACAATATTTTTGCATTTACTGTATACCCAACAGAGTAAAAATACACGGTATATATATAATTTCATTTTACATTTTGTATTAGCCCAGAATCAGAAATGTATTCATCAATAAAGGCATTGAATCGATATAGTTTACGAATTCAATTTTTAGCTTTTGTGATATTTAGTATCGCTAAAGTAATTTAATATAGTTGATGCGCACAACCTGGTTTACTGCAAGCAACATTTGAATCATATAGAATTTTAGTTAGACCACACGTCAAAGTATTATTGTTAAATGCTGACATAATTTTCGTTTCCATTTCCAACCCGTTTGCAGAGTGTGCAATAATTGTACAAATAAACAGAAATTAATAAAATAAAATTAGTGGAATTACTAATTACAAGAGATGCATGCATGATGCCGGTGAAACAATTTATTCGTTTTACAAATTATGAAATTATGATGAGTATTTATTCAAATCGAAAGTATGAGTGTCATTTTAATTTTTCGCATTTAGATTCCATCAAATAAGTAATTTTCTCCAACGTGAAAGAGTATTTATGTTATATTTGATATTTGAAGAATGGTGACATTATCTTTGCAGGATATGCCTCATTATTTATTGTTTAGTATTTAAATTGATTTGTTCGCGTATAAAAACATCACGTAATCTAATTTGTGAGAAGTAGTATAACGGGAAGCTTGTCACATTATTAATGAATTAATTTTCGTCGAGAGAGAATCGATTTGTCATCAAAATTTTGTTCGAGAGTGATTTCGTTCGTGTTGAGATTGAATTTTGTATATCATCACAACTTGTAATGTTTACGCTGACGTAGAGTATAATGTAGTATATTGGACATGTGCGAAAAATTTATGATTTATAAATTGAATAACCTCTTACTCGTTTAGACATTGTGAATATTGTATGTGTTGCAGACGGCATTTGTCTTTTAAATAGGTTTTACTGCTGAAATTCCAGGAGATTAAGAAATGACTCGTTACTACTGCTAAAAATAAACTTTGTCTTTGAACGTTTGTAAATTAAGCTACATTGCTAGTCAAAATAAGTTTAATAAGTGAATTAATGTGTGCAGTTTTCTCAGTCAATTAAATTATATTTATATTGGTCTGAATCCTTGCAACAATGTCTGAAAATGTTTAAAAATGTATGATAAAGTAAAGAAATTAAATCTGAAAATCTGAAAAAAATCTGAAATTTCTCAAGTCTGACATATAATCTGCAAATAATTTCAAATTTTTTCAGACCTTTCAGACTTTTTTCAGACTTTCATTTAAAACTTTTTCAAACCTTTTTCATACTATGCCAGATCTTTTCAGACTTTAAAACATAATAAGAATTTCCATTTCCACAAGAGTAGCGACCTTAAATTGTAGATAACTTGAAATCTTTTATTTACGAATCTGAGGGTATTTTTTAAGATAAATGGCAGCAATTCTAAAATTTATTGCTTCATCGAGCACGTGTTAACTACTAAAATGTTGCATTCGTAAACAAGCAAGGACGAGAAAACTAGCATGTTAACTTGATTTTTCTGTTCCAAATTGGTTTAATTTTAATCTTAATCGTGAATGAATAATTCCCGTAAGAGCATATTCCGCTTTATCAGCAGATCAATAGTGCGCAATACTATATGTCCCGAGTTCATACCGTGTGCCCACCGTAAAATAAGTTTAATTATTTCAGTACATAATCTACTTAAATTATTCGTGCATGAAATTGTTACATTCAATTACGTTTTTTCAATTAACGTACATTATTTATACAAAAACTGAAAACACAATATACACTTGGCGAAAGAAAACGTTCACCACTTTAAAATTAGTATAGCATTAAAAGTGGTACATTTATATTTGTGCAGATAGTATAAAACGTTCTTTAGTGTTATTAACCAATTACTCCAGTAAATCTTGATTCTCACTACTCAATTTCATTTTACCATACCGTAACCTTTTATAATTTCAGGAGAATGCGATCCATACGTAAAAATCAAATTTGTGCCGGACGACAAATTCCCAGCTTCCAACAGAGCTAAAACTCGCGTGATAAAGGAAACTTTGTATCCACTCTTCGAGGAAGACTTTGAATTGTAAGTGCCTCAAACATTTGTCAAATAAATTCCACCAACTCGTCGATCCGCGGACATAATTATTTGATATGCACGTGCAAAAAATGGCTATACTCCGTCTCATATTGAGTACAGAAAGTAGCTCTTCACGGTGCAAATAAGAGACGCCCATATGCACTTGCTTTCAATTTCTGTACGCCGTGCAGAACGCATAAATTACCTCGCTACGTAAAGTGAAGTGACAGTGATGCATCACCTATAAAAACGAAACGCGACAGAAAATCGCCACTTCTTTGCACCTGTTCAAAAATATTCAATTCTACACTTGTTGCACAATATATTGTTTCCAATTTCGCAGCCTATTAACGAGCGAGCAGAAGCACACAAAGGACGCGCTGATTCATTTGGAAGTGAAGGACAAAGACATGTTTCGCACCAGATTTATGGCCGAGGCATTTTTCCCGCTTGCGGAAGTGCCCGAAGTCGACATCGCTGACTGCGCGGATTACTTGAAACAGATTCATCTGAAGCTTTCGCGGCCGAAGAATAATGGTAATTTTTGCGGATCATACTTGTCGATGAAACTGTGATTGCGCTGTAACCGGGAATCACGGCGGTGTTGACGCACCCCCGTGACAAAAAATTAACGCTTCATTTAAGCGTATTCTACATCTATTTCCAGATAACGAGATTTGCCGTGCGCTGAAAAGAAGGAAAGGCGACAGTTTAGCAGCGGACTTTTTGTCGAGATTAAAGCTCAAGTTGGAGAAGAAGCAGGAGAGTTGAAAGGAGACGCTCTTGTTGAACCGTTTTTTATATCTTCTTTATTTATAAACTATGTCACGCGTTTTTACAGAACCGTTTATCACGTTACGAATGTTGTTATGAAATACCCGCCACGCGATAAAAGTAGTTGCAGACTACGATGTATTTCATCCTCCAGATGTAGACAATAAAGATGAGAAATATGAAATGCTCGTTTCCATTCAATCGCCAAAATCTCCCCATCGATCGTTCACTTCGCGAAGTGACCCTGCCAGAAGACTCTTGAGTTGATATAAAGAAACAAATTCAGCGAGATACGAATCTGTGCGCTGCGCAATCATCCGGCCGACGGTGATTGACTAAACAAGAGTTATCCGAGGAGGGGCGTTATAAGCTTCATCCAAGGTGCAAAGACACGAACGTGGCGTCGTCGCAACATCATGAGAACGCCAACCTAATTCCATTTTAATGCCAATTTAACGTAACATAAATGCATAGACACAGAACGCGGCTCGAATACACGCACACGTCCGTCCGGACGAGGGATCGGCCGTTCGGACAAACGGCCGGTCATATGGCCAGGTAATGATGTCAGCGCAGCGACAGTCACGTTCCGAATCATGAATGGTTGATTCGTGTTTTCAATTTGGATGCTGGTACTCGTCACCGCTGCATATCACCGACAAAAGCGTGGTGCTCGTCATTTGATTGGGGATGAGCTTTACAAATGGATTAACCCTCGGATACTATCTCGGTTTCATTTCGTTATTTCGCGAATCTCTCGTTTCACGCAGAGTAACTTTGTGACGGCAAAAATTGTCGCTGCAGTGATAAGGGCGCGAGGAAAAAAAGGCCCGGCAATTTACGCCGTTTGTTAGTTTCATTGGCCCGCGAACAATTGCATTACACGTATCGCGATGCCTCTAATACGTGTCATTTCGGAATTCAACGAAACTCGGCTGGATTCGTTCTTTCGACGGAGATATAGATATGGAGGGTATTGTAGGGGATGAAGTCCGGACGGGGATTGTTCAACTTTTGTTTAAATCTTGGACTGAAATTACAATGGCATTAAAAGTTAATTGATATCAAAACTGAGGATTACAGCCGAAGTGCTTACGGAAGCTGGAAACATTTTTGTTCTTCTGTGATTTAGGACTTATTATAGGGATTATCTTTCGGACGATTTATTTTCAACTCGACGTTTCTTTAGAAATTCTACTGTTGGGTTGGTGTGAAATTATCTCGAGAATTTTGATTTGAAATAAATCGCGCGTAAGAGTGTTTTGTAACATGTATCAAGCGTAATAAAGAAAAATGTTCGATATTTTGCGATTTTAGCATTCCGAGGCTAGTTGCGTTATGCAAGAATTTTTACTGAGGAAATCTTTCATTGCAGTAACATAATTGGGACGGGAATAAAATTCGGTATGGATTGAGTGTAAAATGGCAAAGGTAAATGTGTGGAAGTTAAGAAAGGACTGTTATCTTGATGGAGCACAGTTTTAGGGTTCCAACGCAGGTTTTCCTCGCTATCAATCATTTCACAAATATAACATCTCGGCATTCAGATGGTGAATAGTATTGATTTTTGCCGATTTGTTCCCAATTTAGAGATGAAAAATTGTGCAACATTTCAAGAAATTCTTTTCCAATCAAGTTTCCTTGACGTTATATGAATTCTCTTTTAACCCGTTACTAGTATAAGCGTTATCTATTATATTAAATATGGCTGACATTCATGGAATTGAAACACTATTGCAAAAGTGAGACACAGAGAAAAACAATTAATATTCGTTTTGTGTTTGTAATTAAAACACAGTTTAATTTAATTGTGTCAAATTTGCATTGGTATTTGAAGTACAATTGTTCACGTCAATAACTTTTTAGGTAATTACAATTTTTCGACTTTTCAGTATTTCCCACAATTTATATCTCAATAATTAATAATCCATGTTTTATATGTACATTGTATTAGTCCATTTCAGAGTGCTAATAATTATTATATAGAAATGTAACAATTGAATGAATCCGTTATATAAAATGTACTTGCAAAATCAATGTGTAGCTGTATCTCGAATAAAAAGAAACAGTTTCTAAACAAAATGATATATTTATAATAAATTATTTGTTTCCTAGTATTAGAAATTACAGATAAAAAGTTATTTATTTTTAATTTCGTTTGGAATAAGTTGATGATGGGAATAATTCATTTTTGCATCACATTTACGTTGAATTTGTAGACAGTTTGTGAATAATGGGTTTTGCGAGTAGGTAATTCATTTTGTATTTGGCATGAACTATTACCGTAGTTTTTGATCTTTAAATTAAAATTCAAATATGATTGGTTTTAGTTTCAAAATTTCGGTTTAAAAATATAAATTCATATTTCACAACTCACAGAACAACCACATTGCTGATATTACAAACTAAGACCATAAAAGTACACGGATGTAAAAACTGAACTGTTATAGAAATTATCAACCTGCTATGAAAATAATTATATGCATTCGTTTATATTCAGCAATTATATTGGAACTAAAGATAGTATTATTTGTAAAAATCATTGTCGCATTTCAAAAGAAAACATGTAAATAAATATGGCACAGATTTCTGATTTTACGTTTATAGCATAAGGTCATTGTGCATCCAAGTTTTATTTATAAAATATACCGAATACAATACATATTTTACACATAATTCAAAAGTGAATATGTAAAAATAAAAAAAAAACAGTATATGAAAGATGGTTCGAACAGGACAATTTCTTGTATAAATCAATCAAATCTACTTAAAATCAATAAATCAATATCTACCTGAGTATAAAAGATTCTTAACAATTTTCCGACAATTAATGCTACATTCAGTGAAGATTTGCGTATATTATGGATCCTGTAATATATTTTTATAAATACCAAATTATCCCTTTGGATTCTCATTTGTCATCAAAAGATCGGATTTCCTCGAGTATAATTTTACATTTTATTTCCAAACCTGAAAGTATACAAATTAATATCTCCGAATAAAGTGCGATATCTAACAAATGATTTCTTACATTATCATAATTATACATTTGCAAATATTATTTTTACGTTTATATCAATTAACATTTCACCTTAGACTAATTTATCGTAGAAAAGTTTCGCTTTTCAACGAAGGGATACGTTTGAAATGATATTAGCGCTCATCCCTTACCCAGACGTATTCAGTGATTAATTATTCGTACTGTAAATCAAATTAATGTCCAGACTTCCGGTAGTGATAAGATGTGAATTTAGTCTGACGCACAGTGAAGGTCGGGCAGAACGAGTCAGACTGACTTTTTATCAAAAATATAATAGTTTAATGAATCTTTCCTTGTAATTTAGCTTACACGTTTTGCAATAAAAGGTTCCTTTAATTATACTATATTTCATTGCTCAATTATAAAATAACTGGTGTGTAATACAGAAGCAAGGCCATAAAAGCAGCTGTGAGTACTTTGTTGAAAGAATTGTTCTATACCAATTACAGGATTCGAGTTCACTGTTCTCTGTTAGCTTTGCTTGACGTGCTACAAGTGATCTATTACTTATGAAATATGTGCTTGAAAAGTTATATTTCCAACAGAGCTTGTGTATCTGCCACAATCTACGATATCACTTAAGTGGAACGTAAAATATATCATTTTCATTTATGTCACACCCTTAACTGCAGAAGGTACAAAGTGATGGCAAATCTGTATCAATTTATCTAATTTTGTCATATTTAACGATTTCTGAATTGAAAGAAAAATGTCTTTTTACTGGATTTTAAAGATATGTATTTTGTATATATAAGATGTTATAGATGAAAATGTTATGATTCACTTTTTTTGCAAAATGGTTCCCTGCATGAGTGACTGGGAAAATAGTTGATTTTGGTGAAGCCGAATAACTTTTATTTTTTTGTTGAATAACTTTATAAAAACTATGACTTTTTTCATTAAAAAAATCGTTATATTCAATGTGTATTTCTAGAGCTAGTAATTTATTATATTTTACTTGAAAATTTTGTACATAAGAATGATAGAAAATATAAAAATATTGTATACGGTAAAATTATGCCGAATCAAAGTTCGCAATAAACTCTTTTTATTTACTTTTTCGATTCCTTTAGTTTTTAGAATTATTTGAATTTCTAGTATTTTCTCTTGATTTTCGGTACAATTTAAGTTCAAACAGTTTTATGATTTTATATCTTGTCTAATTTCAATTTTTGTCATTACTTAATACATTTGTTTCTAAATGTGTGTTTTATATGTAAACTCATAAATTGGTTTCACTTGCAGAATCATTTTTTGTGCGTTACTTCGCCAAGATTAAACTGAAATGCGAAACTCGAAACAAAACTAAATTTTGGATAGTAATTCTATCTAAACATAATGGAAAACAGAACTGACCGTTAATTTTGAAGCGGGACAAAGTTACCGATGTTACGAGACTAAGTCTAGAATCAGATTCAAACAAAGATGTCCAAGTTTCCAGATTTACAATAGAAATACATAACGTAGTAGCACTGATCTCGATAGTCAGAGATACATAATTGATACATATTTTGTATATCTCACCAGTCACAAATTCTGATCAATAAGTTATCATTTCGATTTATTTCATTTTGAAATAAATCGAAAACTCACCTACATTTAATTAAATTAATTGTATTGACGCATTATTAATAACAATTTTATTAACATTCAATAGATTCCTTTTTATAAATCCCTTTTTCAAACCGAAACTGTTCCATCTCCTGAAAAACGGCAATCAATTTTAGTAGCCCATTAGAAAGTAAAGTTTATAATGCAGAGTTGCACTTATACTGTCGTACTTTACCTGATTGATAGTGTTTGAGTTTTCTACACAAATGTGCTTGTACGTGTTTGTATGTTTCTTTCTTTACAGTACCCAGCGCCACAGCGCGACCTCACTGTAGAGACGTGAAGGTCTACGACATTTGCAACAAATTTTGCAGCATATGTGAGAATAACTCGAACGGTATTCGGGTTTTGTATAAATTTTTATGAAATTAAACAATGTTTGAATTGTTGAATAAATTCAACTGTTTTCAATCAATCAGACCATATCACAGATTCGAAAGAATAAAAAAGTATAAATAACAATTTCGGTTTCGAGTATTTGGGTCTCCGCAAATAAATCCAAACCGATCAATTTTTCCAACGATAAAATACGAAAATTACACTTTTTAAGTCGCAATCAAGCGAAAACGAACCATCCAAACTTTGTTTCAATATCGATAAGACTACTAGTGTAAAGTTAAAAGTAGATAAGATAATAATTTCCTTTGCTGTGTCAACCAAGGTAGCTTTGGTTGTTTTTTGACGTAAGCGCGGATGGAATGCTATAATTTGACGTAGAACCACAGAAAGAGGACAAAGTCTCATTACGACCAACCTCTCGAAGCTAGGAAAAGAGGCAGGCCTGCGCGAAATAAAGCCTCACAGTCGTAGGTCAAGTCCTGGTTAAAAAAAAATATAAGTATATCCAATAACTCCCATATTTTGAATAAGACACCAAATAGAGAGACTTGTTCTGATACGTTTGATATTTTTATAGCAATTAACCGGCAATTTTGGACATGTGATGGTTTGCAGGAATTTCTCAGGTATTTTGATGAGGAGGAATGTGCGAAAATATTGCTATTTCCCATGGTCTAAGGCGAGCCCCAAACTCGCATTCCTGGAGACGTTACCCTCCGAGTCCGGATGATGTTGTGCTTCTGCGATGACGAAGAAACTGGAAATTGAAAAAAGTTGACTCAAGTGATGTCTTTCAATTTATGTATTTCTGGTTCCATCAAAAAGTCAAAATATAAGGTGAAATGATTGTCAGAAAACTGCACTAAACACAAAATATATTAAGAAATAAACTACACCCTCAGAATTCTAGTAATCAAACTCCAGTTGTCGACAATACGAGTACGTGAAACGAATTTTCATCGCGCCAGGACAACGGGCCGTTAAATAACATACGACGCACAATAATACCACAATATAATATCAATACAAAAAAACGATAAACACGTACAAAACATACTCCCATCGAACTCCGATGCTTATAGGCACATCAAATGAAACCAACATAAATCGTAAACTTTCTCTACGGTTTCGAGTCTCGGCAAAATTAATAACTCTTATTTCGCGTGGAAGCTCTGAAAACCGCAACCGTACAACTCGCTCTACTTAAACAAAATAATAATTCACATCGTCTGCCCTGATAACACCATACGAATTGCCCCACAAAAGATTATTCCGTCCAAATAAAAAGCATCTATTTAAAACGGAAAATGTGCAAATTTAATGCGCACTGCCGGAAACCACCCCTGCAAAATAAATGTTGCACTCGCCAATGCAGAGTCGTCTTTTCATAATTTCGCATCTGAATGGCCCCAACTAAATCACGAATTTTTAATTAACACCATCATCACAAGCGGATGTAGTCGCACGGTGGTGGATGTGTCGGCAATGGAAAGCGTTCCAGCGGTTGGTAAGACTGATCGCAGCGGTGATCCCGCACCAATGCTACAGACAAGCGACCAGTTGAGCGCGAGTCGTCGAACTGAGCGGTACCACGCGTCGTTTTGGACGTTATTTTTTTTAAACCAAAGCTTCGCACGAGCACTGTTATTTCGACTCCGATCGTTTACCGCGGCGACTCCAGGGACTTGCCCCGAAAAATTCCCCCGCGTTTCTCGTAGTTGTTGGTGTTATATCGTCGAGCAATAAAAAGGACACGCCTCTTCATTGCGTGGAGATATACGAACGCAAACCTTTCATCCGACTACCTGCGCCTCGCAAAGTTGTAAGCGCGAGTACGCGACTCGGTAAGTTGGCGAATAACGCCGCAAAACTGCGTATCTCCCTCTTAAACAAATACGCGGGTTTGCGGCCGCAAAAGGGACTTTGGTAGGACTGCACGACGCAAAGAAGTTGGGACGCTCAGGATTAGCGCGGCGGGATTGATCAATCATTACTCGCGGCATTAACAAATCATTTTCACCGACTGAGGATGACGTTGAATATGAATTAGTGGGATCATCGGCGGACCTTTTCTCGCAAACGTTTCGGCTCCATGCATAATTAATCGGCGGTTATTATGATTTAAATTTCGAAGGTTGCGAACTTGAAGGCTGAGGAATTAGAATGCGACGTTGTTTTGAGACTGAGAATGGGACCATTAACCTGTTTGCCGGTAGCACTTTTCGACGGCCGACGAAAAAGATAATGTATTTTCATTCGGCTATTGAGATAGTAAGGCGGACTTATTCACCGCAGGCTGAATGTGCAATAAAAAAGGTCCCGATCGTAGTCTGCGGCGAGATGCTGATGGTAATGATCTTTTCTCGGAGGATTTATGCCACTTCTTTGCAGAAAAATCAACATGACGCTATGACGAAAGGGATAATGGCAGCGCGGCATAATGCCGGCCGAATTTATGAAAGGCCGCTATATGTTAATGTTTGCTGAAATAATAACAATCGGCGACAGGCGATTTTCGGTCCGCATTGCGTCGGGGTCGGTGCTTTTGCAAATTGCAATTAATCACTTGCCAAACCGGGCGAAGCGGCCCGATATTTTTCCCTGCGAGTTTTTAACTCTTTTGATCCGCACCGTTGATCTTTTGTCCGTTTATCGTCTATCCGGCGAAACTATCCTCTCTCTGCGTCCACCCATTATTCGCCATAATGA
Organism: Ceratoteleas bidentatus; assembly: GCA_022817645.1. Lineage (NCBI taxonomy): Eukaryota > Metazoa > Arthropoda > Insecta > Hymenoptera > Scelionidae > Ceratoteleas > Ceratoteleas bidentatus. The sequence continues at coordinate 48,330 of JABFPB010000028.1, forward strand.
AATAGATTTGGGAGATTCTGGAATATGGAGTCGTATGTGGCTGTGCTCAGACAATCGTTCATAAGTATATGTTATGGTGGGATGCGACTGTAAAGAACAATGTTACATGAGCCGTGGACAAAGTGTGCAATAAGTACGACAATGGTAATGTAAAACAATGTGACAAGTGAGTCGAGATTATACGGCTTTTCGTAAGAAACGGAAACTCGGAGTACTCGGCGGCAGTCGGAGTAGCTTCCTTTTATAAAACAAGTCATTATTCCGCGATTCGGCTCCGAATTGAAATATGGCGCTGGGGAGGCTGGAAAAGTGGTAATCAGGTAGATTCGACCGCGGAAACATCGCGCGGCGGAATTTTCGATGGAAAGCGGCTGCATTTACAGCGAGTCAATGAGCGCATTAGTCGCGCCAGCGTAACCAATACGATTTTTATTGTTCTCAATTTTGTTTTAGAGCCCCGTTCTGAAGGCAAAATAATAACAGTTATCATTTTGTATTCACGTCACCAAATGTGACATATGCTACGCTTATGTCATCGTATGAAGGAAATATGTTAGATAGCAATATAGGAAAGTTTTTGAATATGCGTTGTTGTAAGTGACACACGACGGAACTGAGAATAGAAATTCAACGATTTTCACTAAAACACGCGAGGCGAATCGAGACGTGAAAGGGTGAGAGTCAATTTTTACGTGCCAAATGTTTCTTTGTTTGCTGTTTTTGTCGAGTTAATTAATGATTGCTTTGCAAGAGGATTTGTCTAGTTGTTATAGTTCGATGTATCCGATCAAAAATGATTAGTATTAAATTAATTAAATTACATCATAATTCATCATTCATCGATCAATGTTTCGTAGCAAATACGTTTGTTGTCACACAGGTTCAATGATTAAAATGTCTAAATTCATGACTGAATCAGGGAAACGACAAATAATTAGTGGGGTAATATTTATGGAATTCTAATTAAAAACGATCGATTGTAAAGAAATTCGGTTCGGCATCCGTCGCCTCGGAATTCGCAACTAGAAAATAACTCGAAACATTGTTCGACTTCGATTTAACATTCTTGTTTGCATACTTTGGGTTGGCGTATAAAAATATACTTCCGGAAGACTACTATTCCAAATTCGTTTTCCGCAAAATAGGGCAAACATTTTTTGACAATATACCGCGCACTTGAAATAATTCGACGGAAGGAAATTGTAAATGCATAAATCTATATTTTTGTACCAAGACTTCTCTTTGCGGACGATAATTAAATTTTCATTTCATCATTCTGAACTCTGATTACTTTTATAAACAAAGGTGGTTCGGGGCGCAAGATGATCCCAGTTAAAAGCTTTTCTGTTGACTGAAAATCGAATTAAATCAGACGCCATTTTTGAGAGATTAAGAACTATGCACTTGTATCGAATTACGGCATCGGACGATTCGCTCGATTAAGTGGAATGAAAAAACGTGATATTGAAAAAACTCCGAACGTACACAAGTTCATAATTTAAATCATTGACGTATCTCGCAAATGAAATTGTGCCATCATGACTGACACTCGAGTACAATTTTTGTACTGAATTTTTATATTTTTTTAGAATCTCCAAACGAAAATTCCATCAGTTTTTAACAATTTCTCCGATGAGAATTTTTCCAGACACGGCTTTAGTTCGAAACGTTGCTTCTGGTCGACGTTTCAATTATTTCAGAAATAATTCCTCCGCCGACTCCATATGACATAAACTTATTTATGAAATAAAATTTTAATCGCAGCATCGCAATGTTAAGCGTGCAGCTTTTTCACGAGAAACGAATTTCTCCTGAAAATGTTTGTGTTCGGGAATTTTGCTTTAATTAACCGCCAACTCCTTTTTCAATTAAATCTCTCAGAAATTGAAGCCGCCATACAAAACGGGAATTTAATTCGATATTTTAAGATCGCCGGAGCTTTCTTTCGTCTCCGCTCCGGAATAACGTTACTTATTAGAATGCATCACGCAAGTTGCTGGCACCAGTTACGCTAAATTACTCATTATATTAAAACCAAATGTTCGCTGTCTAATTTTAAATTCCGTCTCCACTTTTTCTCCCGCGAGGTATAATAAAACAAAATACACAAAATTACAAGTCGAAAGTACAAATTGTTACTTTACTCCGGTAACAATTTCATCGATCGCGCGCCGTTCGTGCCACTGCTAATGTTACGGTGACAAAGAGTAAAAACAGATGCTTTTGTTGCCGGCGGATAAAAATTCCCATTTTCCGCATATCAATACATTTATGCTCCGAACGTCAATGAAACGTCGCGTGATCATCCACGAAATCTCGTTTGCGAACAATATCATTATTTTTTATATCGTTATTATCATTACTCTAATGGCACGTTGCAGTGCGACGTTATTATATAAACGGCGCTTCGACGGGGAAAAAAGGGTGGGCTCTAAACGCACGAGTTCGTAATGGTATTTTCGGTGCATACGGAAATACAAACAAAGACGCCTCTGTTGCATGTTTCAGGAAGTTCTGGCGTACGCGAATAGAAAGAATTATTGATTCAAGTATTTCGTGGTTTGCAACAGATTCAGAAGAAATTCGCGGCCTTTTTATTCCGCCCCGCGAAACGGCACACCCCATTTACCCGCTGAAAAAAGCGGCGGTGAAAAAAACGATAAATCATTCATCGCGTCGAATAAGTTTACGCAGTTGATTACAATATCCACGCGATAATGAAATTTCCAGACGTAAATGGCCGACGTGCACGCGGATCTCATTTGGCTGCGAGTATTTTTGGCGGATTCTCCCTCGCAAATAGGAAGGCCAGGCTTGCAACAACAAGAAAAAGCGCGCACTTCATATTCCTTTGCGTGCGAATAAAAACTCGCACGCGTCAGTCGCCCTATCCGCGTTGCAACGCGATGAAGCCGGACAGCGGCGAAAACGCGTTGCCGGGGAAAAAATTAAAAATTAACTCACTCGTCTTTGCCGCGGATAAGCAAAAGTCACAAGCTTGCGAGTTATAACCGGACGGTAAAAAGTTTCAAGTAGTCGAGGCAATTTATCGGACTCGGACGTATAATCCGTTGGTTCGCGCGCATAATCGAAATAAATATCAAGAAATGATGTCACGTGAGTGGAGGGCTCGCGTGACGAAATTTTAATTGCGCCGTGGTGTTTGTTAAGTAAGTTTACTCAGTTGGAAATTCAATCGTCAAGTTTGGAACGACGCAAGTTGACTGCACTCATCCGCCGACTTAATTTTGTACCATGAATTCCGATGGAGCAACTTGTGTCACCCTGCGGACAACGTTATTCGACGATGGCGCGCCTAATAAATTATTCCGTTTGAACTGCAGTGATACAACTATTAGAGGAGGTGTTGCACTATTGTGGGTGGGTAGCGGTCGTGGCGATCACGTGGTACCGATGCTATCCAGCGATCTGTAAATAATGCATTTACGGTCAATCTTCCTAGGCTGGGAAGAAACTCGGCTGCTTCGAAATTAAAACTAGTTTGCGAATTCGGCCGCGGGCTATATCCCGTCAGATCAACAGTCTCAATTATTCACTTGCGACTTCACCTCTGCGAGTCACACGACGTCTTTTATTCTTTAAATTTCGTGTAAAATGTATCTGTCGTTTTGACACACTTCACATCCTCAATCAATTCCGCTATACTTTTCATTTTACGTTTCCTGATAAAAAATACAACGCACGTAGTTTTTTGACGTCGGCGAAACAAAATCAATCTCGTGACATTTTTATTCAAAAACAAGAACAAGAATCGCTCGGTTTGCATAAATTTCCCCTAAAAATATCCTGATAAATTTGACGCGACGACGCGAAATAAACGGCAAATTTGAAACATTTATCGCGCGGCGCTGCAGCGGAGCTTTTTCCTTTCGGCCTTAATGCTTTCGGGCTCTCGAGCTTTGTTGAAACGATTCCAATTTGAAGATGACTAAAACAGTACATTTTTAATGTGACAAGATAAAGAAATACGGTTCTATGGGAGCTCGTGAATTTTTAACGGCATTACGTTGATTTCGAGAGTACTAAAAAAAGTGCGAAAATTTTGCTTTGTAATCGCCGAGTCGAGCGGTGTCTTCGCAGTCTTATTTCGCCGTCCGTTTTATCTCGATCTAATTGGTGGAGACTTTGTTTTGCCTTGGATACTTTGTCCTCGCACGAAGACTCGCCGCCTCGTTCATTTCCCAAATCATCGTTCGTAATTAATCAAAATTAATGTAATCGCGGACGCTTAACAAACGTAACATAATTTCGTCGCATTGATTGAAACGTTAGAGCAATTCGTACGCTCGTTATTATTATTTTGCATGGGTGCATCATTATTGTTACACCGTCATACGCAGTACTACTGACGAATCATTTTCATCGTCGGTAAACATAACCGTGTCATCGCTTTACGTCACAATATTTGCTATAATTACGCATATTTGCGATAGTCAATGGGATAATTAGTTTCAATAGATTTGATTCAATTCGAATTCAAGTTAAATTAACCCGCCGTTATTTAAGCTGCAAAATAACGCGCCGCGGTAGACTGAAAAATTATTCACATTGTTGCCGAGAATTGTTTCATTCGTATTCCAAATAAGGCGAATCAACGTCTTCTAATTGCATTTTTGTTTTGCACCACATGCTTTTAATTAATTTCGCCCGCACGGAGAGAATTGTTATGTTTTATTTCCACCTGCCGTTTATTTTTAATTCGCCTGTAATTTTAATGTGCGCGGCAACTCCGATTTCAAGGCATTTGTTGAGCCAACTAACAACACGGTTTGCATTCTTTTTATCGCCGGTGAAATATTTTTCGTTTTATTCGCTCGCCGATTTTGAGCGCCGTAACTACGGAGGTGGTATTGACGCGCGATAAAAAACTACCTACAATTTACCGTCCTCTGTCACGTTAATATTATTTATCCGTTGCAGTGACAAACACACTTAAACACGTGAGCCATATTCTTCGCCGATATTAAATGTAATTGCGCATTTCAGAGGGCTACGATGTGCTCCGCGTTTATTATTATTAATTTTTTGGCAACGTGTAAAGAAACGCGCATTACAACGAGAAATGTTATTGTCATAACGGCCGCGTTCTCTAAACTTTTATGCATTTTCGTCATTGCGGCCTTATTTTCCCGGTCCGCGCCTCTGTAGCCCGGTTTTATTACTGAAATTGCCGCACATTTAGCAGTTCAAATTATCGCGGCAATTCAGCTCTAAACTCGCGTTAAGCGGATTGGTTAATAAACAACAAAAAGTGCCGTTACTTTGCATTCTACGAAATATCGTAGCGTCCGTTCCTTCGATCGATGCGCGACAATTTTGCGTTGCGTCATTTCATTCAATTGCGGCCGTGCGGCGTGAAATTTTTTGCCAGAAACGTCCGTTTTGATGGAACAATTTCGCGCACGAAGACATATTAATCTTTTTACAACGTGCCGGATTTTGACGGACGGAAATTTTTATTTTGTAATCGCACACTTGGGGTAGTTATATGCCACGTGGTAGTTGGACTATGAATGGCCGAATTACGAGAATCGACTTTTTTCGCATCGAAATTCTATATGGAGTAATGAGAAAGAAAGGAGTTAATCCATTATATCCAGTCAATGATTTAACGATGAAATTTCTCGGCAAGTTACTGCGGCTATTTGTAAAACTGGCAGACAGTAAAGTATGCCCGAAATTATTAAATACGTTCAATTTATCTACATAGAACTTGTTCGGTACAAGTGAATCCAACAAACAACCTCATACGTTACAATGCGTGATTCGACTCCGAATTCATGCGGCAATGACTCGACACATTCGGAATTTGTAACTTAGCCCCGGCACCCTAACCGGTAATACGTAACCCCATCTCTGATGAAATATCGTCCACAGTAAGTCTTGGACGAAAGTACGATCGCTAGATTGCAGTTTATTTGAGCACTTCGTAAAACTTCGACCTTTGTGTCCGGACTCTTTCTCTGGGATTCCTTCACGCGACTATTCGCGTGTTAATGGTATCGTTATATTCAAACGACACAGAAAAATAGCAATAACTCGGTTATTGCGACAAAAGGCAAATAATAACACGTGCGACGTTAAGCAATCGGGAAGATATTGGCAGAGGCGAATAAATTGCAGAAAGGGTCGCGAGTCAATAATTGTCGTCTTTGCTTTCGTTAAGAAATTGTTGTATTGAAACATAAGTCAACGTTTACTCGGAAGCAATATTCCCGACTTTTTGTCGCGATTAAATATGACAGTAGCCGCTTTTCCATTTCTTACGTTTTTCTCGAAATAATTGAGCAATGCCTCAGAATTCTTTCCACAACAACGAATCCGCGGGCTAATTAGACCCGAGCTTTAATTGCTCGCGAGTATCAAGATGTGATGTTCAAACAGTGACGTCATCCTTAATATGCCGTCGAACAGTCGCAACTCGACATCTCGCTATTTCGAGTAACTCTTTTCCAAACTCCTTCCCAGTAAAGTCGCCTCCCGTCCACTTTCCCAAATCAAAAAAAAAAAAAAAAAAAGAAAAAAAAGCATGCTGCGCCCGAGAATACCTACAATTTATTAAGCCCACTATCGCAGCGTTCCCGAATCAGCATCGTAATTATTTATGAAAACGTGCCCTCGATTTGCAGCGCCCGGAACACTTTGACTCAGCTATCTCCAAACCGCCGCGACTTTTTGCGAACTGTTTGTTTTAGCCGTAACGGTACATTACGCGACCACTTAATCCGCCCGACGAAATTATCAATCAATCGGCAATGGCGCGGCGATTTCCCCTGAAAATCCGCCTCGACTCTTTGCCGACTCGACGCACACTTGCACGCCCCGGTTTATCCCGATATTAGTATCCCCTTAAAGCGGGCATTACGATTCAATTTGCTTAGCCGTGTGTTCCGCCGCGCACCGGAACGACAACTCGAAGGCCGGCAGGTTCGCGGCTGATTGAACCTCCGATGATTAACTGTAAAATAAAACCGTATCGCGCCGATACCGGTAATGTCCCTCCATCGGACAAATCGCGACGAAAAGTAAAGTCGCGTCGTAAACTCGCGAAGAGATGGCCGGCGGAAAGGCGAGTTGGAGGCGAGTTTCGCCGGTCCGCCGTTGGCGATTAGCGCAGACACCGGCTCGTGTGCTTCGCGTTAGGATTACAATATAACGGAAAGACATATGCGTAAGAGAAAGTAAACGGGTCGCATTGGTCTATGAAGAAAGGCGGCGGGCGGTGGGGATAAGCAGGGGCAGGTGAGCGGAGACGATCAAGAGATGAGGAGCACGCGAAAGGCGTTCAACGAACCCGAACGTCGTCTCCTCTTTCTCGGCGGCGGCGATCGGCTGTCTCCGTCGCTCCGCCATGTCGCGAATCGCGCGCCCTCTCTCTTTGTTTATCCGCGGGTCTCCTCCCACCTCGTTCTCCTCTCCGCCTCCTTCGCTCATTCTCATCCCGAACGGTTGCCTCGAAAAGTCCGAACATACCAGTAAAATGAACGAGGGCAAAACGAAATAAGCGACGCTCAAAAAGTCCAGCACGCGAAAGCGATCTGACCGGGACAACCGGACTGGCCCCCCTCCGTCGCTCCTGCCGTCGCCCTCGTCCTCGGCCGAGCGTGCCCGAGCGCGTATAATCTTACCGGAGCTCCTACGAGGATTTAATGAAAACGTATAAAATCGTCGCCGGGGGCGGCCGATCGGTAAAAAAGAGGGGTAAAAAAGGGGTAAAAAAAGATGGCCGCTTTCGCCGGGTTTCGGGCGTCGCTGCCAATTAGCGATCGCAATTGCGCGATCGCGCCGCCGGCCGGCGCATCCGGTTCGCTCGTGTGGAAAATTCATTCATGGAGCCCGGCGCGCGCCGATTATTTCGTGCCCGTTGACGGCGGCGCTGTCGTCGCGAGCGGGCTTTTAAATTCCATTTGCCGGCGCCTGGCAGGATCGACCCCCGATCGCCGAACGATGTTGGGTAATGAACCCCAGGTAGCGGTGGACATTTGTACATAGCAAGTAACAATGCAGCTGGCTTGCGAAAGGCAAGTGGCCCGCACGATTCTTATGAGTCGAAACGAAGTTCTTTTTTTCCCCGGTGTCGCAAGCGGGGAAAGGTTTGCGCAGATGCGGCTGTTGCGAGGAGGTTGATTGGAGTTGGAAAAGTGCGCGCGATGGCGCAACCTTGAATTTCCGATCTGGCACAGCGTATTCGGAATTCGCGCGGGGGATTCTTGCGGCGAGCGTAATGGCTTGTAATTTTGCCTAACATCCGCGGAAAAAAGGAGCGACGCGAGCGGCAATCGTTTAAAGAGCGGAACAAAAAGCGCTTTAAAAAGCAATTCCGGCCGCAACGCTTGGCGTTAGTTTTTCAATTGCTTTAAAAGCATATCAGCTCGATAAAAAGTAAAAGATATTCTTCAGCCGAGAACGACTCGCAAGACAGATTCGAGGCGCCGTCGTGTTATTATCTGAAACGGTTTCCAGTTAATCGATAGCGGTGTTGCAGTTGGGAAAACAACGCTTTTTCCGTGCAACACCGGTGCAATTTAATTTTCATAAGCGGTTACAAATTACTGTGGACGAGTTGAACTTGAGCCGCCGAGTAATTTGAATACTCGCGAGTGAGGGTATTTCTTTTAACTTGAAAACGAAAATCAATATCGCATAATAACAGTCGTGACCGATACGCAATTTAACAAGTTGGAATGTAATATTGCGCCGGCGAGTCGAAAAATTGCAGCTGATTTCGATCAATAGATGCAAATTCCTAATATCTGATTTTGCACTATCACATTATACCTAATATTTCGAAAATTTGCGGAACCTTGTAACTCGGCCGGATTTAGGACCGCGCAGACAGTTTCTTCGAAAACTAGAAGAGTCTATATGGAAGTTTTAAGTCCTTTCCGGAAACTCTGAGTAAGCTTGGAAATTTGTTTGCATGCGAAGATAGTATCTGGTTCAAAGATTTTTATGATACCTTCTTACTTTGTTGGCATTAGTTTCTCTTATCCGAACTTTTTCGACAAAATTCCGTCGGTATAAAATCCTAACGCATTATGCGCATTAAAATCGATACGCTACGAAATTACCATATATTATGACAAAATTCGTCCGGAATTATGAAATTATACGAAATGAAACGACACGAACGAAATAATTGTGCATTAACAAATGCCCGGGTATAATGAGCACGGGGCCAGGCGGGAAAAAACCGTGAATTGCTCGTTAACATTTTTTCAACGGCGTTAATTAATTCACTGAAATATGCAGCGAAAAAAGTCGGTGCACTTATAAGGAGAACATTAAGCACCGAAAGACCGTTTATGGTGCTTTCACTAAACAATAGATAGATTATTCGAAAATACTCGACAAGATAAAATCTCGGCTTTGCTCCTGCGAGTCAGAGGTTGAACCACTTTCGTCGGAGTATTAAATGTTTCGTCGGTCCCGCCGATTGGCCCTTTTTACGTGCCTGTTTACGGCGCTTTTCTTTTCCGATATTGTTTAATATCGCGATCACAATAATTCACCGTCCGCGATAACGTGCGGTCGGAGATAACGTGCAATGCAAATTGAACGCCTTTTTTTCCCGATCACGAATCTAAGCCTTCGAGTGATAAAACGCCTGGTCTATATCTTTACAACGAGACAACTGACATAAAGACCTTTGCTGATAAGCTACGAATGTATCTGTATTTATCAGTCGCGGACAATCAATATCATTTACACAGAATTGATATTACTCATTTGTCAATAATGCCGTAATATATCAATAAAGTATAACCGATACATATCCTGGTCAGCCATATTTCAGAACGCTTCGCTGCGGGAAAAGTAATTCCGAGTATTACTCCGATTTTTATTCGCTAAAATATTTTCAATAGATATTTGCGTTACATTGCGAATCGAAGAATGTGATTTATTGGCACGGATGAACGTATCGGGGCAGGTTTCGCATTTTTTGTAGCCAAGAATTTGTTTAATTACCCCGCGTCACGTGATCCCGGGGTTTACTCCGACAAAAAAGTTTATGTAAGTTGATGAATCCTGGTAAATCGCCGTGAATAATTTGCCTCGCGGTTATTTCGAATGTTTTGCGCAAACATGGCGACATGTGGGTTTCTGTTAACAACATTTAAAGGTACACAAGTGACCTGGGAATGACAGCGGGGCATTGCTTATTGCAACACATTACATTAAAGCGTGTAACGAATATTTAATGTATAAGCGCCTGCACAAAGGTTTTGTTCGCCAACTCGATTACGTTTATTTTTCGCGAAGATTAAAGCACCTCGGGAAATCAAATTGCACGTTGTCCTTTGCGATGCACGGAGCTTCCAATAATAACTGGCCGACAAGCTTCAGATGTGGTGCTTGTTTAAACGATAAAAGAATTGGACGATTGAACGCAAAAAGTGGCTGATTTGTTCAACAGGGATGCGATGAAAACACGAGAAAAGTGTCTTAGCAAACGATGTGACTGCGGAAAATAAAGCAGGCGTGTGACGACGTCTTTTGCGGAAAAGAATGCAAGGAGACAAATTCCAGCGTAACGCGCTAACGTGCCGACTTTTTTCTCCTGTTATCCTCTAAACACTGCATTGACAATAATGTTGGAGAAACACTGTTTTCCGTTTCCGTTTAACGAAGGTCCCTCGGGAGTTTCTCTGATTCTAAACGCACTTCTCGCAGTAACAAGAATTTCTCGTTTTCTGAATAAAATAATTATCTCGCGGTTGTAAGTTATTCAAATGAATGAACCATTAAAATGGTACGGCGAAGTTTATGATATGTCGTATAATGAAGAGGCACACGCGAATGAATCCTGCATTAAGGAAAGCCGCGCGGATAACGTATACGTGCGTTTATTTCAATCAGGGATATATTCGCGGACAACTGGTTTTTCTACAATGCGAGCGCTGTTTTCACTTAACTCGAAATCGGATGTAAATGTAAACGTAATTACGTATCTTTCACCGCGAAAATACAACAACGATACGAAAACTAAAACGCAAATATATTTATTTCCCGTCCGTGTACAAAATGAACTTTATGATGATTATTTCTACATTTAAGTTATATCAGCAATGGAATATTCAGCGCACTCGCAGCCCATTTCAATTTACCCGTATCGATTCCTATCTTCAGCTAAATCTGATAAAATTTAATCCAGTTTGTTACTCTCATCTGAAATTTATACCAAAAATTATTTGATCACGTGAGTTTTGAGTGCAAAGGGGTCTCTGCAAACAATCCGCCTTTTCCGCGCGGCATTAAAATTCTGAATATTAATTTCGAAAAGTGCGCGGTGGTGCGCTTGAAACAGAGCTTCGCTCGCGAGGCACTGTTCCATTGTATCAGGGTCAAAATCTGCGCAACTACGCGAAAAAAGGCGTACCACAAAAGCGCGTGAAACGTTTTTCGGCGGTTATTAAACCGAGAAAGCTTAAGAGATTGTGTTACGTAGTTTATGTCCCACCGAAATCTCCACACCGAAATTTATTTTATTCGTTGTTTATCTTATCGTCACATCGCCACGAATTTTTGCACGACGAAATCGTCGTGCAAATTCGATGTCAATCGTTAGCGAGAGGCCTTTTTTGGCCAGCAGATTCCGTCACATATACCGCATATTAGAAAACATATATTCAAGAACAAAGGCACGGCGTCGGCGCGAATAACAGAGACAACGATCGAAAGGTGGCTGTAAAGTATTGGCACGATGGGAAGGTGTAGTATATGAACGACAGAATATATCTAGCGTGATTTCCCTGGGGTAAATTCGAACGATTGGTCGATCGAGTGGGTGGCTGAAAACCACACTGGGAAACCTAATATCCGAGGGGCCAGCCCTCTCTTTTACCTCTTATATTCCACTTCTTCTTTCCTGTATCGCTGATACGAACCAAGGACGAGAAAAAGTCGCGCCGCCGGCTTGACATTTCCGAGCATTAGTTCCTTTTTTATTGTCATTATTTTTTGCAAAACAGGTATCAAACAGCGCGTTCGCCAGCGCCGAAACCCACGGCGACGCCGGTCCCGAATTAATTTTTTCGTAATAACGCCGTTGATTCATTGTTCGGCACAAAATAAAATCCCGCTCGCGCAGTAATTTACGGCCGTTGTCGTCCCACTATCCACGTACTATAACCATAACACACATGTGTTGCCTGCTGCCGTTGTTGTTTCGTTATTACCACTCGTCTGTTGCTTTCTTCGCAAAATACGACGGCGACGGTTATGTTAACATTCGCCGTATTAATCCGCGTTCCGTTCAATCGAATTTCCGTCGCAATTCCGCTCTAATGTCCCGTCCATTATTTGCAACAAACGTTTCTTCGCGCCGAAAGCGCGCGCGGTTTAACGCCGCGAACGAAGGTTTACGCGTTAAACGCGCGCAACAATTTTGTATAAGTATTTCATGCTAAAACAACGCGTTTTGTTGGCGCGCAACAAAAGCCTGAATGCCCCGTTTCCCGTGCGCCAACAAAACCGACAAAAGTGTTATTACTGCCGGGCAAAAACTGAAATGAAAATTCTTTTAAAACGATACATTAGACTCCTCAGATTTCACACATCCGCGGGTATCTGCTGCGTTATTACACATACGAAATCCAACGGTTTTATCTCAAAAACGGCTTATGAGCGTGCCTCCTTGAGTGCAGGTATTCAAGAGCCGCTCTTTATGTGGCACACATTCGGACGAAACTCTGCCAGGCTTAAGTGTATCGGCGCATTTTTCAGCGCGCTAGTTACGCTCTTTCATTACGATTTCGCGCGTGAAATTTCATATTATTAAGGCGCTCGAGACCATTGTGTATCGTCTTCCAGTCGGCGGCTCATTGATTACCCGGCTTAATTACACTCGCTTTTTGGTCGGCCGGTCACCGAAGGCCAACATGGACAACGACAACAACTCGGCGCACAAATCACACGGCAAACCATCGGGACGATAAGCGCGAAATTTGTGTATCAATCAAGCGACGCGATCTGCATGCCCGCACAATACCGGCGGAAAACCTGGTGCTCGTAACTACCGATTTTTGCCGGCCGCAACAGCCGCTGCATTCGCAAACGCCTCTCGCCGTCGCCGAGACACGTGTAATCCGTTCGTTTATCGCGCGTGTGTACTTTTTACAAGCGCACGGATTAACTCGCATTTCGTACGTTAATCACGTCCACGTATGACGCTAACTACCGCGCGCCGACGATAACTCGAGAACAACTCAAAGTGCATTACGCGGCTCGCAATTGCGACAAGTCGAATCGATAAATTACGGCGCGTTAATCGATGCCGCGCGATATTAGGCCGAAATCCGGGCAGAAGGAGCTGAGGATGACAGACGGGAATCGGGCTGCCTCTTGCGATCGTCGCGTTTGCGCAGACCACGTATATCATGCATTACGCCCCGTCTGCTACCTTTTTATTTGTCTACTTAGCCCTTGAGGCTGCAACGCGACGATATTATCCATTCTAGAGTTCTCGAGAACTTAACGCGAGCTCGCAGTTTCCGCCTGTCTAGCGACTCGAAATTGTCTCGGCGGAATTTCACGCCCGGATGGACGTGTTTCTGCCGATTTATATTTTAGCCGCGAATAATTATGCCGGGATAATGCCGGCGAATCCGGTAATTGCAGGGCGACATTGTTTTCGCATTGGTGGCGATTGTTTTTTGATTCCGGCGACAAACAAATCCGCGGAAACGCCGAGTCGCCGGACAATCGGATCGCGAATGGAGTTATGGACAAGTTTCCGCGCGCGATACGGTGGGCGAGAAAATTCGCAGCGAAGTTCGCGCCGGGACATTAGAATGGATCGGTCGTACGTGCGCGCGTTTTTCGCGCGTCCGGCTGAAATTTCCATGTCGGCGTTTGCCCGTAAATTAGAGCGTTCCGGTGAATTATCGCATTAGCATCGAAGCGCGGTTTTTCGTTGGCCGAAAACAAACCGCGACTGCGATTGTCCGCAATTGAGTCGCCCACGTCAAGATTTTAGTTATTCCCTTGAGTGGCGAGGAAATTCGCACATCTGCGCATTGTTTCAGCCAATTAACCTCGTTTCCTTAGGCTGCAATTTTCATTCGCGTCCAATTTTGCTGCATCAAATTCATTGCGCTCAATAATCAGAGCCGCGCAATTGGAACGTGTGTGCACGTCCGAATGGGGGGGGGGGGGGAAGGGGGAGGGGGTCGCGATATCGGTGGTAAAGGCGTTTACGGCCGGCGTAAAATTATCGCCGGCGCTAAATCCGCCAAGTTGGAACGCTCGTCAGAGTGATGGATCGGGCTTTAAAAAATGACGGATACGGTGTCGTCGAGTTTTCGGCCGGCGGAGAGCGAGTGAATTCTGGTATCGATGGAAAAAGGAAAAGGGCAGCCGGCAAGATAGCGGGAGCGAACGAACGCGGAGCAGGGAAGTTAGAGGATGAAATTCCAATATGTCCCGGGTCTTTCGTATTCATGTACGGAATGCATTTCGGGTTCTGATTGTGCCTTGGAAGCACATTTTCGTCATACTCGCGATATATTGAAGTAGAGCGCGACTTTTATTATTCTTACATGCAATTGTAGATCGCGCTAAGGGAATCCGCGTTCTCGCAAATGACTCAAAAATCGCGCGATGCGTCGCGCCGTTTATTACGCGGAAAACGAGGAAAGATGGCGCGCGGCTCGCGCGTTAACACTTATTTACGCCTTTGTTCGAGTTGGCTGCAAACAAACTGCAATAAAATGGCTGAGCCGACCGCGGTGTTTATCACGCGTATTTTCGTCAGCGCGAAACGGGATTCGACGTAAAAAAGAGCGCAAACCCGATCGCGATTTAAAGCCGCTTAATTTATCGCGCGGGGTGAACTTTTTGTAACTTATGGAATATCCCGAGTTGGACTTTACTGCGGCAAAAGGGACAACTTTTAACGACTTCTTGACACTTTATGGAGCCTCATTTCGAGAACTCGAAACACAACGCAATTAAAAACCCACCCTTTATTCAGATTCGGCAGCGCCGGCAAAAATGCCGGTTTGTTTAACTAACAGCGCGGGCGAAAAAATCACTTCACGCGGCGTAATTTCATTTACATTTCAGAGCGCGCGCTTTATTGATTCGCCGCGGCGCATTGACATTCGCATCCACGTATCCACGCGAAATGTAATTTAGCATATTTTTTGCCACGTAACACTGCGACGGTGCACGTAGTGTATATATAAGTGTCGATTTAATTTTTGACTTGCAATCCGGAGGGAGAAGGGGGTGCATTGCGTTCATGATTTCATTATGTCTAATTGAATGCGCAAAGGCGCGTGTAATTGCCCACGCAGAAAATACCGACATCCAACCGATTTTACAATCGACGTGGTAAAAACGTTGGACCAACGTCGAAGCTTCATTGTGCGCATTTTTCCGTGTATCAGATAGGCTGAGTGGTTGTTTCCGGGTAGAAATAAGCTAGCTTAGCGGCTTCTTTCTGTTTTATTGTATTATGGATCAGAGCGTCTGGTCGAGGCTGCTAGTTGGATTAGTTCTAGACGAAAACGTTGAGATCGGTTAAAATTTATCAGTGCACGGTTTTTTGTTGGGATCGGTTTACTTATGATAGCTAACATGTCGCTGTCAGTTCAGCTGACGGCGTTTCAAATCCGAAAATCGGAGAACATTTTCTGTCTTTTTTCAGTTTTTTTTAACAACCAAGCTGTACTTGTTAACCAAAGAGCAATTCACAACTCATAAGTTACGTAAAACCGTACCGTTATAAATGTGTAATTGCAAATGAAATTTACATGCGCGGCTTCGTGTAACCAGGCAAGTTTACTGACCCAGTTTTCGATTTCCATTTGAGGCAATAGTTAACATAAAATTATTGGTTCTCATTGTCAAAATTATTTACTTCCGAGTCTAGTCGATTGGGCCAGTGAATTATGTGCAAACTCGATTCTCTATTCGGTTATCAACGAAAGTCACATAAATACAACTTTATTACGTTTCTAAACATTGATAGGGAATGTAGCTTCGATAGTACACTGCCAACGTTGACACGACCCGACGTCGTGGCAACATCGGTACAGCTGTATATTTTTATTCGCGCGAGTGCGCTCAAAGTGTCGCGAAATGATAAATTTTTTCGGCTGACAATGAATTGTATGCATTTTTAAAAACGCGAAACGTTACCCCCAATAAAGCTTGCACAACAGCGGCGCGTTCAAAAGAAAAATACCCGCGCACAAGTGTCCTTTGAGTGTCTGCCGCTGAAAACTTCTCCACTTTGATTTGTATTCCGTAACGCAAATTTCGAGCCAAGATGGCGGCGTGTAATAATATCGATGCTGGTTTTTAAATGAACGCGCGCCAACGCCCGAATATTTCCCCCCGGAATAATCCCCGACACATTTCGGCCGGTCCTTTTTCCCGTGAAAAGAATGCTGGAGGGATTTTCGTCCAACCCGGCGCTTCTGTGCGTCGTTCTGGGAGCGCGCCGGGTTTTGCGCAAGTGTAACTGCCATTCCGTTGTTCCGCAACTCTGTTAGCATCTATCGGACCCCCGAATACGTCATTATTATATATTTCAAACTTTGCCGCCGAGTAATCCTAAATACAAACTAAACTTGTTATCACTTCGAGGAATGCTAAGTGTCACTTATCCCGACGCATCGCCGAATTCCAGTCACTTTTCATCTCCGCGAATGTCTGGCTGAAATTCGAAATCGACGATGAAATTTCGACAGTGTTTTGACGGCCAATTTCCCAGGCGAAGTTTTGAGCGAGTAATAATTAAACAATCGTGCTCGAGTTCGACGCTTTCGATTCAGAAAACTGGAAACTGATGAAAAGTCAGCAACACGTGTTCAATTTTTAATCCCGACCAAGAAAGTATGTATAAGCAGCCCTACATGGTACGCGAGTCATTATGAGCTTATCGATCGGCCCCATCCCCTTTACGCGAAACACTTGGTAGAAGCAATAACGTCCAATCGAATAACGAGAAACCCGTCTCATTTGTTGCAGGTGATGGAAGGATCAACGGTCGCAGCGCCGGCTATCTCGCAGAAATGAATCGGACGTCGGGCTATTTCGTGCCAGTCAACACTTAATGCGCGACGTGAAAATCAGCCGAGGCGTAAAATGTGAGCGAATGCGATTGGCAGTGTCACTGTTTTCGCGAACCGAAAATGCATGGCTTCTGGGACTGGGATTGCAGCCAAGAGGATGCCCGAAAAGCCGCAGCCAAATGATCAGGAAGTGAACGAGCAGAGACTTATAGCCATGTCCGGTTTACACAGTGAGAACGTTAGGTGAACTGCGTCTCGAAAGAAGCATTAACAAAGAGCTCGCAAGGTATAACCGATACGTCGCAGTGTAAATAGCGCAGGGCCGCGGGGACGCTAAACTGAAATATTTGTTGCGCCCGGCGGACTGTTCGCTTTTTATTGCCGGGCCATAAACTATTTCGATAACGAACAAAAAGTGTCGCAGCTCTCCTGCTTAATGGCCGTTTTCAATCAGCGGCGCAATTGTTGATTTCAGTTTGGCTTCCCTGAATGATAATTATAACTTTTCGGCGTACATTCGGGGAATGTATTAGCCATACATGAAGGACGTTCGAGTGGCAAAAGTGTTCGATTTCTTCGCCGAGACAACACGTGACATTGGGAAATAATACGAAAGACCTTAGCCGAAACAACCGAAATAAAGATTTCCGGCGAAGCCGAGAAGGGCTTCCTGTGAAATCGAGCAACTTAGTTGCTTCATTAAATAAACATTTTGCTATCGGAATTGCTTGGACTATAGCTCGACTAATTCTTGCCTCAGTTTTACAACGGCGTCGAAGAAACGAACGTCCCTGTCTCGGGCAGTCGTGGCGTCTATTCGAAAAGGATCGTAAATAACGTTTTCGACGAGTTTATCGTCGGTTTTTATGTCGCAGTATCTGTCTCGTCATTGTTTCGGGCGAAGCTACATTTCTTTGCGATTGAAGAACGTGCGGGGAGAAAGAACGAACTTTCGCGAGTCGCTGTTTCAATTGTATTCGTGAGATGAAGCTATCAGCGTTAAAATTACCATATTTATTAGCACATTAAGATATATGAATGCAACTTTCGATGCTCTATCTCGTTCGATTCTGCCCGCTCGAATGCGCTAATTTGTCGACGTTCTTTTCTCCGCGGCAGTAGTATTAAATTAAAAAGTTATTATCAAGCGACCGGAACCGTTTCTTCGAATCATCCTTTTCAATATGCGCAGACATTGAGTCGTTTATGGGAAAGCAATATGTTGTCCCTGGGTGCTCTTTTTTCAACTGAAGACGCCAGAGCGACAGGAAACGTCGGGAAGAAACCGAGACGCGAGACAGGAACGTGGTGTTTGACGAAAATATTGAATGCGTCGCTCAAAGCAGAATTGACTGCAGACAAAACCAGCTTTTTTTCGCCGCGGACAAATTAAATCGAGGAAAAATCGTGTATTGTGACGTCGCCTGGGACTTTTTGACGTTTATTTCAGCGTCCCGTTGACGCGCTCTGGCACTCGAATACGCGTTCCTTTATGTACGGCTTCATTAATACGAATTACGAAGTTATAATGACGTAAAGCAAACAGATTTTTTGTCCGACCGCGTGACAGACTTTGTGGGATGGTAATGGGACTTATTCACTCGGGCTAATGAGTAACAAATTTGTCTTAAGTACGAGTCCTGTAAGTTTGGCAATTGATTATGGTTAGTTTGCATGTAGAAATAATTCAAACATAGCTTTGTCCAGCAGCGTTGGAAAATATGCCTCTATAATAACTAAATTTCATTTAACGTTAATCAGTCCAAGACAGCATCAATTAATCAGGACATTTTCTAAGAATAGTCATCAAAAAAGAAGATTCTCCTTTATTATGCATCTCCTCTTGGCCCTTTTTTCTTCATTCAAAATGCATTCACTTCTAATATCTTTCCCATGTTACATTCAACGAAGACACTCGGTCGGACTCAACATTCCTTATTCAACGAACTTTCAAAAAAAAAATAGCATTACTAGAAATAATTGTCGAAAGTAGAGATAATCGATATCACGATCCGAGGTGAATTGCTGAACATGAGTTCGCCTGCTTCAAGGCTCGACAGCCGTCAGGATCGTCAACCGAACATGGTCGCCATGGCACGTGCTATGACACCGAACTGGTTTTTGCGCTGTCTGACTGGCAGCTGCCATTTGGTATTTTGCGCCTGGGTCCTGTTCACGACGTCTGCCGCACTCGTCCGCGCTTCCCACAACAGTGGGTTAGGGAATTATGCATACGGCGCGCCCAATGACAGAGGACCGGATGAATTTGGCGAACCGAGGTGTCCTTGGGCGTGCAACTGTAGCAACGAAGAAATCGACTGCTCCCTTCGCGGACTGACGCAAATTCCGAGGCATCTCGCGTCCTTCCTCACTGCCGAAAAACTGTAAGTTTATTAACCTGCCATATCACATTCAATATCTCGTCGCCGCATTTGCATAATTACCGGGCTTTGTGGCCACCTACCTCTCCCCGTCTAATCAATTTTACAGCCCCCTCCAGTTGTCCGTTCCCAACGCACGATCGCATTCATTGATTAAGAAAGGAAATTTCTCCCGACCATTGAGGTTTATTTAATTGATTCGAAACGCATAAGTTATGCGAAATGGCGTCGCAGCGGAACGAGTCGTGGCGACTTTTTGTCGCGGCGAAATACAGGCAATAAATATGCGCAGCCTTCTATGGTTTCAAATGTGTTCGCTGCTATCAATAACGAAACGTAACTCAATCCAAAGATCATTACCTCGGCGGTATTGAATGTGTCTGCCTATCATAACAATATTCGCGCGATGCAGCACTCTTAACGACGATATTCCGATTATCGCGGTTCCCACATTAAATATGTCATCTGGGATAGCGATCAACGTGGCACGCGAAAATAAATTAGAAACTGGCTTTCTCGAAAAACCGACGGGAAAAGCGGCTCGCGGGAGAAGCGACTTCGTTACCGGCGTAACTTTTCCGACGTTGCGACGCACGTGGTCGCCGGGAAACGAGGGGTAGGGCCTCGGCTCTAGTAGGGGTCGACTAAACGGCGCAGTAAATCGGCGAATTTTAATCGAGTTTCCCGTCGGGGTGAACTTTTTGTCGCGTTCATTACCGCGCGCGCCAATTTTCGTGCGCGGAAAAAGTGCAGTATCTGTTCGCCCCCATTTAAAGAGCCGATGTCGAGATAGCGGCAAACACCGCTGACGACCGAGCGACTAGAGAGCCTTCTCACTTGCTCGCTTAACTCCGTCTAAATCTCGGCGTAAGTAAGCGATTTTTGTTGCCGCCGTGATTGCCGTTACGCTACACCAAGTTACACATCGCGGGCCGCATGTATCTCGAGACTGCGCTCCGTAACGTATGCGCATGTGATAAAACTCGGAAGGCTTAATGTAACTCAAGTCGCGGGGAACACCGCGTAATCATGACTAAGCTTTATCGGAGGAATGCGCCAATAATGAGTCGTGAGTTATGGACTATTTTCGAGCGTTCCGCAGATTTTAGGACAGGCATGTGATGGCGGCGCGTCGACGTTATTGCGTCGCTTCCCATATAGACATCGAAGATAGAATCCATGTGGATTCTACGTGGAGAAACATTCGGACGTAGATTCGAAGTAGATTCCACGTTATGGCGTCGCTTCCCATATAGACATTGGACATAGAATCCATGTGGATTCTATGTGGAGGAACATTCGGACGTAGATTCGATGTAGATTCCACGTCGAATCTACGTGTTTTAGAGGTATGTCTGGTAGGGTTTGTCCGTCTGCAAAAAGCGATGCTTTTTCAGGACGCCGGGTAGCGGTATTCGTTATCTGCCGAAGGAACTCAACATTTAGATTAACTTCTGCACAGGAGGTTGACTCGAAAACGCCGGCGATGAGACGTGCAGTTTTGCGGCTCGGGGAATTACGTTAAGAGGATTTAGCAATTGTTCATTGCGATTGATCGTTAAATTATAAATCGCCTGTTTGATTGTAAATTCCGCCGCGAGTCTTTTCCAGTGGGATTAAGATTGCAGATACGCAATCACAAATTCATAAGGAAAACAGATAAATTGAGTCGCTATTCTCTTATTGAAAGGCCATTCCCATTCTCGGGAATTCGTCGATAAAGAAATACGCGAGACTCGTTTCGGTTTCTTTTTCAAACATTGCAAGATAAAGGCGCACGCGAATGCGTCACGTACGTGACACACCTTTTGGGTAACGACATAATAAAATTGATTTTTCCAAAGGACAAAAACAAACCGCAGCCGCTTGCGCTCCGCCGAGCGGACGTTGTAATTTAAAACGTTCGAAATTGAATTAAATGGGGATTAAAATGCGCGCCGGATTCATCACTCGTGAAACGATTTTCGACCTTGGGGCTTTATTTAACGACTTACAAGTGCGAAGCGGAGAGGAATTTTTCCTTCGGCGAGTTTTTTTTTAATTGAAAGAGTTGGAAAAAGTAATCACCGCGCGGAGCTTTATCGGATCCTATTAGCGGTATTTATCAATTTCAAATCTGTTGTGCGCCCATTAATCAGATTAAACAAAATGCCGGTCGGCGCGGAATTTGTTTTACGCTCGAATATCGACTGATTTATTAAATCGCCTTTATTATCAAAAACGGCACGTTCATTTCGTTTCATTAATAAACCCGCCTGCTTTTATTTCGCTCCGCAATGTATGTACTCGCAATTTTTTCTGCCTCGTTTTTCCGCGACGGCGGAAAAACGGTGCAACATTTTCAACAAACGGACTCGAAAATCATAAACTAAACAGCCGAAGAAACTCAATCAGCCTGAAAGAAAGTTTCGCCCGGCATTCTTTAACGTCTACATTAAGGAGATTTATTCATACGGAACATATCGACACAATTTTTTTCTCACGCCACAAAAGAGCCATTCACGACTACATCATCAGCGTCAGAAACCACCAAACAGCGCCTCCGAGTGACAAAAGTGGTGCACCTGTCGTTCGCGCTTTCGATCAATAAACAATCCATCGAAACATCAAAGCACAGCCTCATTCGAGTTTATCGCGGTGATTTAGGGCCGTATTCAAATGAAATTCGTCTTCGGGAAAAGTGGTACGCCGCGGCATTCCTGCATATCGACGCTCGTCGTAAACCGCCCGATACGGATCTCGTAATTTGATCGGGCGTACAACCGGGTTCATTAATATTTGTGTACAGTTGTTTTCTGATTAAGTTAATGGCTCCCAACATATTTTAATCCGCGCGTTCTCCTATTTCATTGTCCTATTCATTTGCCTCTCGGCCGTTTCTCAAAATTCAATCGCCGACTGTTTCTTCGCGCGTCTCGCTCCGTCGCTCGCCTCGTCTTTGTTTCTTTTTTCGCCCCTGGTAATCGGAGCGTGGGCGTGGCCGTTCGAAAGCCAGCCAGCGTGAGACGATGACGATGACACAGGTAGTCCGGCGCGCATTTTTTCCCGCGCCGATTTTCGGCACAAATCGAAAGTGAAAATCCGAAAACGCGGCCGGATCACGTCGGTTCGTGCCTCGGATCCAATTTTTGTCGGTTAAAAACATATCTGATTAAATGCGACGGCACGTTCCTCCTTTGGACGGATTTTCGCGTGGCACCCCTCGGTGAAAAATGTGCCGCGATGCACTGGAGATAAAATTACACGCGGACATAATTGTGTACGTGTTTGCGTTCCGGGAGATAATCGGTCGTGTCATTCAAATCGGGCGCCAAAATGGGGCCGTGCGTATCGCGCACAATGGTCCGCTGGAATTGAGTTTCTTCCGGACAAACGAAATTGGGTTCCAGGATGCGCGCGCCAATGAAAGAACCGACGTCGCCACTTTCTTGGGCGGAAAAATAATCGCGGATAATTAACGTTTAGTCAGATTAAGCGTCAGACTCCACGGGTAATTATTTTTCCGGTCCATACAAAAGGGACTTAATTGGATTTACGTTTTGCTTATGAAGGGAGTGACGGCGGCGCCGGTTTGGTTTTTGGCATTGTTTAAGGGGGATTAATTATCCTTGAGCAATGTTGCTGCGTTTCGAGGAATTGGAGGGTTACATAATTTTTCGCGCGAATGTTTTACGGCGACAAGTGGGCTCGTCTAACGGGAAATTAGAGGATTTTGTACGCGGGATATCGTTTTGAATGTTCGCTAGCGGAAATATGAATTATTGGACGGTTAAACTTTGGGAAATAAATATATGACGCCGGGAATAGATAGCGCGCGGAGCAATTTATTATTTGACGTTTTATCTAATATTTGTTGCGGGATTATTTTACATTCCGTTGTCCGTAGGGGAGTTTTATGTATATTTAGTCTGCGCATATTCTGTTAGTAAAATTGCAAATAATTTTTTAAACGCAGATTTGCACGTGTAAACAGCAGACACTTTAATCAGACATTTGTAATTTGAAAAAAGAGTACCGACATTTTTGTCTAAATAATGCAAATAATTGTGCCGTTTGACGTGGGTTCGGTTAAAAATGCAGGACGCAATGACATTTGTAGCAGCGATGAAATCACGTTTCATTTTCCGCAAATAAATGTGTACATTTTTGGTCTCGAATCTAAAAGCAGCTCTAGGAATTCCGGGCATTGTTCGAATACGTAAAATCGATATCGACATTACTAGAATACGCGTTACAAAATGATTTCCCGGTTGATAAAGAGAATCGGCGGTTCACGAAAACATTTCTTTCGTCGACTTCATCGAAATTAATGAACCAAAGTGAGCCTTGGGATACCAAGAAGTAAAGCAATGAATTTCAACTTACGAAAACGGGTTAACGATTTCGAAAACAATGTCCTGAGTCACTGTCAGAAGGTTTCTTACTCCATGACAAATGATAGCGTATCGTTTCCAAAATACCCGAAGCCCGCTCGCCACCGGTACACGATATTAATTATCGTTCCTGCTGGCATTTATCGAAATCTCATCAGTCCGTCTACCTGACAGAGCGCTGATAAAATTACGCGCGCGTTTAAATTATGAATATTAAAACGCGGCGGCCCACGTGAATAACTCGCGTAAATGCCATTGAATAGTTTTTAATCAGGTTTACAACTATGCGCAATCGATCATCGGGATTATGTACGGTAAACACTGCATGCCAAATTACACGCGACTATAATCACAAGATACACCGTGACTATTGTTCAACATTGGCTCAGTCCGGGTAATCATTTTGATCTATATTGAAAACGTCGGTCCGTTTCTCAATTTTCGTTCTATCGCGATAATAACGCGCGCGCATTAATCATCCGTACAAAGATTAAACTTTCAGAGTCGCGCCGTATCGCAATAGAACAAACACCGCGGCAAATTATTTAAATCGAATATTCGATTAACATTTAATGCCCGTCAGCCATTAACTCGAATCCCGAGCGCGGGCCGCGCAAAAATCAAAGCGACGAAATTTATCGCGGGGCAATAAAGTTGTCGGCTCCGGCTAACGTGCAGTGTCAATGATGCGCATTTGCAATTCATTATTCGAAATTTCCAACTGCCCCCGTCTCGTAAAATAAAGGCGCTTAATCGCGTGATTTACATGGAAAACACTCAGCAGTTAACACTGTCGCGCGTCTCCCGGCGTCACGCGCGGCTCGGGACGGTTAATAAACTATTACGAATATAGTTGGCATTCGCGACGCGCGCGCGAACAATTCGCTAATTAACCCCTCGATAATCCGCTTCATCGGCGGAACATCTCTGAGTATGTCTGATCGAAAAATCTTTTAGAGACGAATAGTTTTATATACAAAATAGAGAAAGTCGATGCCCTAATGGATCATTAATCTTAAGGTAGTTCCCTTATGGAGGGCCGTATATTTAGGGTGCCAAGGGAAAATATGATGATCTCAATTAAACAATGTTTTATTCACTAGAAACAAGTGTTTTTAAAGCGTTCTCTGAAAAGGTATTTAAGTGGTTGTATTTCTCCATAAGGTTTAACATTGAAAAATTTAAGTTTTTTCATTAGTGTTAACATTGGAACACTTTAAGTGTTCTAAAAGTCTTATAGAAGTGTTGTCTAAACAACACTTGTGTTTTCAGTTTTATTTTTTCATAACATTGGATTGACTGTTTCTTGGTGCGATAAATATAAATTTCCTATTAATTAAATACCAACATAAAAACAGACATTTTTTGCATAGTTGGTTTTTTATGTAATTTTGGAATGTTAATGAATTATGTAAATATTGCCACGTTTTATAGTCGATTTTCATGTTGTTGTTCGCACTGAATTCTACGAAATTGTCTTTCAAATGTTAAAACAAACGTTTTAGCAATTGTTCATTATTCATGAATAGTAACTTACCAAAGCATGGAAATTTAATGCAACTTTAAAGTTGGATTCGTACAATGTTATTATTTAATTTTCCAAATGTTGTGACAATTCGTCTACGTAGAAATCGAGTTATTTGAAGCTAAAGTTACATTAAAACTCATGGCTAGTATCACTATATCATAGCTTTTAGCAATTTTAGTATTATATCTCAGTTTCTACGTAGACGAATTCCTTAGGAATTTGACAAAATCAAATAGTAGCCTCGTAGTAAACCAGATTTAGGAGGGGGGAGTATACTTTGTCATTTCTTTTATGTAGTTGAAATAAAGTATGTTTGATAAACCAGATTTAAAGTTTTATAGAATTCTCATAATTGTAACTAAATGAGGGAACTACCTTAAAACGTTTTATAAACATTTATTAAACGATTAATGTCCAGAACTTTTGAGGAACGTTTAAAGAACGTTTATTGAACGTTTAAAGAACGTTTCGGGAAGATTGTATTTTTATGTGCATACCCATATAAGTAACATTCAATTGAATATACATTTACAGATTTCTCGTAACTAACGTAAATTCTCAATAATAACCTACAGCAACTTCGACACAGTTTGGACAGAAACAGCATAGGTCTACACACATGAATCCTATTGCTTTCTAATACTTTTTCTAACAAAGATTAAGGTCGTTGGAGCGGTCCGTGCTACACTGGAAAAAATCCGTGTAAAATCACACCGACTGTCGGTGGCATTAAAAAACCCACGTTTAACGGTGTAAAATTACACTCGTAGTGTTATTTTGCACTGCATGTGTAATAATATTACACTACCAGCCGTTGTAAAATTACACAAGTTGCGTAAATTTACACACTGGACCTACCTAACCAAACTTTTTGAACATCACCAATGTGACAAATTGCAACCCCACAGAATTTTCTCAAACTTTGCAAGACATTTACCGATCGGTCGGACCGACTGGTAGCAACACTACGACATAACCTCCTAAATATCACTGCGATCTGCAAACTTGAACTAAAATCTGTGAAATTATACAAACATTAGTAAAATTACACCATTAGCGGTGTGATTTTACACCACTAGTGGTGTAAAAGTTGTGCACTCTTACACGGTTTTTTCTCAGGGTACGTAAACATTGTGACAATTCGATATTGACCCGATCTCCCGTAAATTTGTCTGCATGTTTGGCTCATCTGCTCAAAATTATAATAAAAAACGACGACATCATGCATCCTCATTTTCATTTTACATTTTTATTAAAATTTCCCTCTCGACGCCAAAAGTGTAAAAAAATAAACATCACTTTCAACGTTCATTTCCATCGCACCTTGCACGTATCTCATATTCACGCGAACGTATCTTAGATTTTTCTCTTGATCGCGCTTAAAATGGAAGATATTTGATTTAAGAAATTTCTGCATTTTCAAAACGATAATAAATTCGATACGATATAGCCTGTTTATCTTGCGCATCTGAGCCGCATTAAACGTCAGCCTTATCTTAATCCTTCCTCGCTTACGAAACTTGTAAAGTTCGCATCGGCGCGGTGAGAACAATTTCATTGATTACCGCGGGAAGTAGTGTTTTCAATTGCGCCCTTTTTCGCCGTGTCGTCCCGCGCTAACGCTTATCACGAGGATTGCTTAGCGAAAGTAACTGTTAGATGACGAGAGTAGCACAAGGAGTAGTTGTAACCTGTTGAGTGCGTTCGCTTAGGTGCTAAGTGGCTTACCTGTTAAAAATGACGGATAAAAACGAATCGAAAATATTTATTATCCGTCCCTTGGCGGTTATAGTCTCGCAAAATCCTCATAAATACGTATAGAGTGTAACGAAACAAAATCGTGACCGTTTCTACCCGTGTATCCAAAATTGTATTCGTTGTAAGCATTTACAATAACAATATCTATCCGTTGTTATATGAATTTAACATTACAAAACAAATCTTACAAATAATGGGTTACGGATAATGGATTAATCGTTTAAAAATCTGTGAATTACCTAAAGTTGGCTCTTCCTTTTTTTTTTAGTTTTGGTAAAAAACTAAAATGCGTAAGGTGTTTTACGCATTTTAATTTTGTATAAAAAATATATTTGACGTAATTTTGAACTATAGACATTTATTTGTGAAATAGTTATGAGGTCTAATTTATGTTCGATTTTATTATAATGGTTATTATATTACCCGGTTATTATATTGCACGTATTATATTACACGATTCTGAAACTAATTCTCAAAGGGGGGGGGGCGTATTCATGAAATATACGTGTAACGTATAATACGAATATATATAATACGTATAATATAACGAATAATACGTATACGTACTGTTGCTGTTGGGAATATGGACCGATAGAATTTTCATTGCAGAAACATTCGTATACCATTTTGTATCTGTGACTTTTGTAAAACGAATCAAAGCGATCATTTTTTATCTATTTGTAAGAGTTTCTTTTCGTCATTTTTAACAGGGATTTGCCCTATAACGGTAGAACTCCGCGTAAGACAAAATAAAAGAGACGTCGACGTAGATGAAGTAATTGCGCGGATCAAAAATTTTTTGGCATGACTGAATATCGCGAAAACTCGCAGCGCATTAGCCTCGATAAATTATTTTTTCACTGTTTTCCGGCTGCCAATATCGCCGGCGATATCGATAACCCGATTACACTTACACGGTCGGGCTTTAATTTTGCTGACATTGAAAGAAGAAGGGGAGAAAGGCGAAGAGAATGAGAAAGAAGGCCAGAGAAAAGAAGGCGCGAGGTTTCACTTTTTAAATTTCAAAATAGCGAAAAGTTGGCTGTGGACCTGAATTTTTGTAATAAAGTACTTCGGAATATTACTTTTCCGAATGTAAATCGACATTTTGCGCAATATTTTGTTAAATATTTCATCCGGAAAGTTTAATCAACTTTTTGGAACGGCGTGCACATACAGCAATTACAGTCTTGTCACGGGCCACGCTTTATATTTTAATCTTATCTCATTTCGTGCTATCAAAACCATCGATGTTTCAGCTTTTCGACACAAGTAATTTTTTCCTTTTGTGTGTAATCACTTCGTTGGGAATATTGGTTATCTGCAGATGGGAACGGAACAAGTCTGGTTTTGCTATTTGCATATCACACTTGCATAAAAATATGTTACAGTTTTTAATATTTTTTCCATTTTGCACAACTGCAGTCGCGTATTTTAAAAAATTGTAGCCGGCACAGTGCACGTTATTTGCGATAAAACACGCGTCAAGTTGACATCTGAACGAATTCAGCCAATATCTATTTTATTTAATATTCTCAAAAATAAATAAAGTTTATTTATATCACCGAAGCATTATTAATTCGATATTAATTATTATAATGTTCTGTTTAATTTAATGGACAGCGTGACAATAGTTCGTTGAATTATGAGAAACAAAGTGCAAATAAAAGTTTATCGCGGAGCTGCTTTTCAGGATGATGTGTGATTGAAGGAAAATCCATCCACAATTATAAATAATAATATTACGTCAATACGTCATATCACATTATAAAAGTTCATTATTATGCGAATTAAATATAAATATCAATTTATTGAATGTGCTAGATTATTTATAATGTTGTTCGATTTACATTGCATTAATAATGACCATCATGTAACCCGCATAGAAAAGTATAAGTATGGCGAACCATACTGTTGCCAGTTCGTTGCCAGACGACGAGTCAAGCAATAGGATGGCAATACCCACAAGGCAGAAAATATATTCCTAAAACATATGTCAAAATATATTAAATATATTTCGGCAAAAAATTGTATAATTCGTATATATTTTATATATATTTATTGCATATAAGCAGTGAAATATAT